>VNJU01005078.1:194877-290951 GCA_008042675.1 Drosophila seguyi | reverse complement strand
TTTTGGGCGGTTTTTGGGGGTTTCTAAGGGGTTTTTAGGGTGGCTTTAGGGGGGTTTTGGGGGTATTCTAGACGTTCTAGGGGCTCTATTGGGCTCCAGGGGTTTTTAGGGTTGCTTTAGGGGGGTTTTGGGGGTATTCTAGACGTTCTAGGGGCTCTATTGGGCTCCAGGGGCGTCCAGGGGGGTTTTGGGCGGTTTTTGGGGGTCTTAAGGGGGTGAAGTAATGAAATTGAAATGAAATTTAAACTTTTCAGCCATTTCTGAGAAGGTAAACCTTTATCAGTAACAGCATTTTGAACACTTCCAATGTGCTTGCTTTACTTAAATAATACATGTTGTAAGAGGTGAGCACTTCTCGCAGTAACCCTCTGGGTGGCAAGTCGCAAAGCTTAGACATTCATGTTTTTTATGGCACATATCATGGATTTATAACCGTTTTCGGCATGAGCTCTGGCTCTGAATTGCTACCATCCTCCGACAAGGACGACGACAGACGGCTCTCACTCATTTCAATTTATGAGAAGCGCCGAGAAGGGCTCCCTCTCCCGTTACTCGTTACTCGTTGCCCGTTACCCGTTACCCGTTCCCCTTACCGTTACCGTTCCCTCTGGGCCTGCTGCTGCTCCTGCTCTATTTTATTATTTGTGCAATCATTTTTTATTGTTTTGCTGGTCGGAGCTGATCCTGGCGTGGTGGCAGGACGACGGCAGGATCCCCCTTCGTCCACATTCAATTGTTTGGCAGCCCCTGGCAGTTCCCGCTTGATATTTATTTGTTGTGTGCCGGCTATAAACGTGAAATTTACTGCGGAATGTCATTTAAAGTACAAACATTCTGACTCCCCCGCCGCGGCTCTTCTGCTTCTAGCTGTATATATATATTTTGTTCTGTATATATATATGTTTTTTTTTTTGGGATATATTTACTTGTATTTTGTCGAGGGCCGGACTAACGGTTTCTATGCACGCCAAATGACGCCGCTGTCGATGGAAAGCCCAAGTCACGGCCTAAGCAGGAGTGCTTAGTACCCTTTCTTTGGGTTTATCATATGCAAATATTCACAAAGTATTATTAAGAGGTTTACAGGAGTTTCTTGGGAATACTTTAAGAGCCATAAATACGTCTAATTTTCTCTTCGAATTTGTATGAATTTATTTGTGAATTCCTCACATATTTGTTTTACTTGTAAGTGCATGAAACTCTTCGTTTAAGCCTTCTCTTCGCTTGTTGTTACTGTTCCCACTCCTTTTTTTTTGTTGTGTCGTATTTTATAATCCTTTTCCTCCTTTGGACTCGAGCCTGGGCCAGGAACAAGGCGCATTTTGTCTGTCTCGTCCTGGGATCGCCCCCCTCACATCACCTCTCCCTCTCAGGCTCACCCACACTTTTTGGGCAACGGCGTTTGTCATTATGTGGCTGCTTCCGGATTATATTTTCGGTAGGAATTTCTGTTTATTTTGCACGTCTCAGCAGCTGTCGCCGTTACACACGACCGCCCGAGGACCTCGCTCTGCCCCTGCCACCTGGATAGTATCCCTTTAATTTCGTCAAGTGGCCTAATGCCGTTCCACTAAGTGCGGCTAATCAGCTGCCAACAAGGAAAAAACAAAACAAAAAAACAAGAGATCCAAATCTGAAACGGATGTCGCCGGTTGTGGCCCAACAACAAGGCCCTTTGGCTCCTGCGAAAAGGACACGGACACGGCGCCAAAGGCTCGTCAAAAATTAATTATTAAGACCGGAATATATTTGGCGAGGACAGGAGGCAGGAGGCCGGAGACAGTGGCGTGTCCTGCAGGGATTGAGCAGTCCATTTCCCTTGACTAAATCCTGCGTACGTCCCTGCGAGCAGATAGGAAATAAACTGTCTCTCTTTCCAGGAAATGGATTGAGTTATGCAGGTAAATGTCTGAGCTGCCTGCTTAGCTACACCTGTGCCACGACCACCTGACCTCCTGCCACCTTTGACCTGGACTGGTTTATGGTTTTGAGCTTAAATTGGCTGCCTAGAGTCTTACAGCTTTAATAAAGAATATTTTATATTGCTAATGGGATGTAATTAATTAAATATAAAATTTATATATATGCAAAAAAGAAAGATCTTTCTGGACCGCAGCCGGTAGGATTCGAACCTACGCTCCCAGAGGGAATCTGATTTCGAGTCAGACGCCTTAACCACTCGGCCACGACTGCTTCTTGGGAGACTCAGTGTCTAATGTGCTGCTTAAGATAAGTCTGAAGTTAGGATAATATCTTTACCCTTACAGGATTATAACATTATAACTCAGAATATAATAGAAAATATAATAATTAGCTGGAAATAATATTAAAACCATATTTACCTTTAAAAAAAAAATAAGTTTCTGTCTAACTTCAAGTTACCAGTTCCCACAATGAATAAATACTTAAATAATAAATAAATAAGTACTTATGTATATTATCTAAAATATTTATTCTTCCTCGACCGTGACAGGACTCGAACCTGCAATCTTCGGATCCGAAGTCCGACGCCTTATCCATTAGGCCACACGGTCACTTGTTCGAATGTGGCTTAAGCTGCCAACAAAAGCGAAGGTTTGGGCTTAGAATACTGAGCTCCAAGGACCAGACAAAGCCAGGTTTGAGTATAACACTTGTACATGATAGATTAATATGTTTAATTAATTAATTTTCATTTAATTTACAGGGAACGAGAACACGCACTCGTTTGAAGAGAAGCTACGCACTATCGTGCCTCACACTCTCACGCTTAGGGGTCAACGCATGAAAACGAGCGAGAGGGCGAGACACTGAGAAATTATATTCCGTCATCAGCTTTGGCCATATGTGACAGCACTCAGCGAAAATTTGGTGAAGAAGTGTGCGGAGTGGAGAGTAAAGTGGAGTGGAGAGTGGAGTGGAGAATTAATTTAATTTTTGGATTCTGAAAGTTTTAAATAATGTGTAAAGTCAGCTGTGGGAAAGGTATTTAATAATCTAATACTGAAATATATAAACATTTATGCCTACACTTTTAAAAACGATTAAAAATTAATTAATAAATTTTATTAAGAACACATTAATTTATTTATTAATTGTTATATTATTTAAATATTATATAAATCCGACAAGTTCAATATCATATGACTGTGTATCTTTGTTTACACATAATAAACATTAATAATACATGCGTCATAAGTAAGAATACGAAAAAGAACGAGACAGGGCTATAAAGAATAGCTCCTAGAGGGAGAGAGATAGATCAATTATTAGCCCCCCTATAGAGGGAGAAAGCTACACAGATGTTTTATATAACTATGAATCTAACTAGGCCTGTTAATTTTACACTGAAGCTGACCTGGAAATATAGATATATTTATATTGCAATTATATTAAAATGAGGTCAAAGTCTAGCCTGAACGGTAACTGCGTTCTATAAATAAACCATTTATAAGAGGCGAAGATTTTGTGGATTCCGTGGACAGATTTCGTCACCAAGCAGTCGTGGCCGAGCGGTTAAGGCGTCTGACTAGAAATCAGATTCCCTCTGGGAGCGTAGGTTCGAATCCTACCGACTGCGTTTGAAGTCTAAACACTTTTTTTAGACAAATATATTTGTAATAAATTAATTAATAATATTAAAATATTAATAAACTGTTAAATGTTGAAAAAAAATAATAAAATTAAGATAAAAATAAATATTACATGATTAATGCTTTAAAATTTAAATGAAAAGGTTGATACAAATGTTGAAATACATTATTATTTATAAAAATAGTTATATTATATCGAATATTAGTAAGAAATTATATAAATAACTCAATCCGATTTGTACAAATCCTTTTCAATCGTATGCTTTTGAAATGGTTTATATATTCACAGTGTTGTAAAACCTAATTAAGTGCAGATAGTATTGGATAAGAAAGAAAAGCATTTATATAAAAACAACTCTGATACATAATTAGATCTTGGTGAGAACACCAAGCAGTCGTGGCCGAGTGGTTAAGGCGTCTGACTCGAAATCAGATTCCCTCTGGGAGCGTAGGTTCGAATCCTACCGGCTGCGTTTCGTAAACAATTTTTTTTCTCTCAGCTAAATTAATTTTTCATATATTTTTTCTAGCCATCTCAAGTTCGATGACAAATTAAAGCCGTTCAATGGTTTTGTTTCTCGACCTGCCTTGGCGGTTTCCCAATTAGGAGACAACAAGTTTATTCAGCCATCACATTCAGCCACACACACACGTAACCTGGACTGGCCAGGACCTTTGCCAACATCATATCCTGTTTAATTACAATTTTCCTGTGGTCGCGTAGCGTTAAACCAACCAACAGACCGCGTCCCCTCGATTTTTCTCCTGTTCCTTCTCTGGCTGGGGTTTTTTCCAATTCAATTATTATCGATGGAAATGGTTGAGAGGGAGAGGGAGAGGTCGTGGTAGTGGGTTGTGAAATGGGCGGTAGGGGAGGGTATGGTTACCATATAGTAGTAGTTCCTGTGATACAACAAAAAAAAGGCGAAAAAAAAGGAAACTGTTGGTAAATGCCCACTACATTGGTGCATGTAAGGAGAGGCAGCATATTGTTGGCGGTGGGGGGTTGTCCCTCAACCTATTTTTCAGGGGGTATGGATGGTACATATATGCACCATATGGAGTTCAATATCAGCTCGGGTGTACTGTCCACTTTTTTAGGGGGATTTTGGCTCCCAAGAAATACAAGTTTAATTTGAAATACATATTGAAAGGTTTAATTATTGATTTGAATCGGAATTAGAGTGACCAGCTGCTAAGAAAGTAAGAGAGGGACCAGTTTTTTTTTACCTTTTTACATTTACTGGTCACTCTTTTTTTTATATTTTTAAATCTGTTCTTGTTAAGCTTTTATTTTATGACTTTTTGGTTTATAAATTAAAAAAGTATTTAATTACTAGTTTTATCCCTGGCCTTATAGGGTATTTTCGCTCACTTTATTAACTGTCACCGTTCATTTTTTAGCTGCCGCTGCCTTTGGTCGCTGATTGAGACTTCACTTTTTTGCAATCTATGGCAAATTGATGAACACACACCACACCCGCACCCACATCCGCACACCCACATGTGCGGCAACAGAGCGAGATGGTGAGATGGCCCAGAGTCCTCGAACACTGCGGAGTAATTAACGTGCACACGCGGCACATAAGCAACCCCCTTGCAGCGGCCAGGGGTTAAGGGTTGGGTGGTTGCGTGGTTGGGTGGACTTGGATGCGGACGCATGCAAATCGCAGGCGGGCACATGGGCGTCGCCGTTCGGTCAGCGAGGTAGCTGCGTTTTTTTGCAGAGCTGCATTCGCGCTGCGATTGGTTGCGGCCATATCGCCTCATATCGATGAGCCACGACCAGGCCACATTCCCCCCCTTGACAGCAGCAGCAGCAGCAGCCAGCAGGACCACGAGGACCACAAGGACCAAGCACCAAGCACCAGGGAGAGCAGGGAGCAGGGAGCAGGGAACCGGGGGACCGACAAGCGACGACCAACGGACACCGGCATTCATCAAGCGCTGTGGGCCTTTGTTATTCCCGTGCGTTGCATCCGCCGAACAAAATGGGGTTGCAGTTTGCACCAAAAAAATACAAAAAATAAAAAGCAAAACAATACAAAAAAAAAAACAGTGCAGAAAACCACCCAGGACACTCCAATCAGGTTTCAGGCAGGACAATGCTGATAGGCCCAAGGATTGGGAGACCAGGCCAA
The DNA here is from genome assembly GCA_008042675.1 of Drosophila seguyi. Classification (NCBI taxonomy): domain Eukaryota; kingdom Metazoa; phylum Arthropoda; class Insecta; order Diptera; family Drosophilidae; genus Drosophila; species Drosophila seguyi. Next base: position 285,238 of record VNJU01005078.1, on the reverse strand, counting down.
GTCAATTAAGCGTGTGTGAGGGGAAGAACCAATGCGAAACTTTATAGGGAGTTGAAACTAATATCATATGGTAATTTTTTTTTAAGGATATCCTCAGATATGTAATAAGGATATTCCGAAATTAGACCCTTTTCCAATTAATTAGCTCAAAAATAAAAGTTAAAAAAACTTAAAAATACCTATCAATATTGTCAATATTTATCCAGGATGTTCTCTTAAATTTCCACAATTAAAGTGAAGCCTACAGTTACAGTTACTGTTATCCCCCCCCATAACCCTTAACCCTTTGTTGCCGCCGCCAGACATCAGACATGCAAAATTCAAAATACAAAAACCGAAATCCCGGAAAAAGAGAGAGAGAGAGCCCGCACGTAGGCACAGACGTTCATTGCCGGAATTTAATTTTGATAAAGGTACAAAATATTGACGATACATCAGCAAAAGGTCTGAAGGACACAAGGGATAGGGGGGAGGGGGCGGTAGAGGGCTGCCCCGAGGTCCAGCCAAAAAACCAACTACTAAAGGAGCCAAAGGATCAGGGGAGCCTTAACCAAACGAAGCTGTTATACTCTGCCTGGAAGGGTATTTAAATTAAATGAAAAACAAAGTGACCAGCTGCTAGGAAAGTGAAAAAGAGACCAGTTTTTGCTTTGTTAACACAAGCTGGTCACTCTTTTTTTTATTAAATTTGATTTAAAAATTATGTCAAATTTATATATTTCCTTTTGTAAACTTAAATTATATATCATTTATATTAGTGATGGAATATCCTTGCAAATATTATAGAGAGCAACAAAAGATCAGGCTTATGGCTAGCATATTTTTTATGAAATAAGCTCTACCACCATTACCGCCACCACCTATGGCCCTCATTTTCTGTATTTTTCCCCCCATTTTTCCATTTACCCGAAACAGGAACAAAGCGACTTTTTTACGTTAACAAAATTTTCGCAGAAGTTTTCCTCTCCGCTTGTTTTTCCCCCCATATAAGTGTGTGTGTGCGAGTGTGTTATCCTCAATATTTTCGAGGAGGAGCCGCATATAGCCGTCAAAAAAAAAAAATATATATATATATGTAGGAGAGAAGGAAACGCAAATACGGGAATACATAAAACGAGGCACAAGCCTGCGGACCATGGTCCGCATTCGCGTTTTGCTCCAGCTCCTGCTCCTGCCTCCTGCCTCCTGAACCTGCCTCCTGCTCCTCCTTCTGCCTCCCTCTGCTCCTGCCATTTCCCTATGTGAGTAATCGGCTGTCCATGTACATATATCCGTAAATGTCAGACGACATCACGCTCCACTGGACACACTGGCGACTGATGGAGGCGCCTCCTGACGCTGACCAGGCGGCAGACCTGCGCCACCGCCTCCTCCACCACGACCTCCCCCACCGTGGCTGCCACCGCCTCCAGTGACCACCTGCCCGCAAAATATTGGCGCAAACATTAACTGCGAAGGAGTGAGCCAATTCGGCACTCAACAAAAATGTTTTTATAGGAAAATATTCAAAACAAAAAAAGAAAGATAATAATTTTCATATAAAGAGATTTCTTAATTTATGGTATTAAAGAATTGTTTATCTATTATTATTATTCATCTAAGAATTGTTTATTTAGAATTAATAATTATTTATTTATTTATAATATTTGTGTATTTAATTTATATATATTTAAAATCTATGTTTTAAATAAAGAAATTGGTCAAAAGGTTTTCTTGAACTTTAAGCTCGAACTTTGAATTACTTTTAAAATAATTATTAATAAACAACTATAAAATATTATTAACTTATTAAATTTAATATATATATTTATTTATTTAAGTATAAAGTAGGGATTTTTTAAAGAGTTATTTATATATAATATTTATTTATTTAATTATTATAAATGAAATATATGTTTTAAATAAAGAAATTAATTAGTGTTCCTTTAAAATTATAAATAATAATAAAATCTTATTAAACTTGTTGAATTTAATTTAATTTTTATTTATTTAGAAATATTTTGTAAAAAGGGTTTTAAACAATAAATAATACACAAATTAAACCAAAGATTTCAGATAACCTTAGCCGTATTTTGTATTTGTATGCCTTTGCTTACCTATAATAAATAATAATTAAATAATAATAATTAATTATTTAATTTATTGAATTTAATATGTATATATTTATAAATAAAATATTTCTTAAACATTATTTTGAACTATAAAAAATACAAAAATAAGTCTAACAATTTCCCTTAACCTTATCTTTGGCTTAACTTTCGAAAAATGAGACTGAAGATAGTAAGACATATTTGTGATGATCCTCTTTAAATATAATTTAAACCCCTCCTTTTAAAATATTCCTACTTGCTTAAATAATTTTCTTTAATATCAAACCTGTTGAAATACATTAAACACTTGATTTTTCCAAGTGTCCTCACTGTTTGAATTATTTGAAACAATATCCTTTAAAAAAATGCAATACAATTTCAAACGATGATGACAAAAAATCAGAACAGGCTCGCCAGCCAGGGCCTGAGGGGGGGGCAGGTGAGGGGAGACCTGGGCCAGACAGGTGTTTGTCAGGTGCTGGGAATGGGCCGAGACTCTGCTGCTCTTATCAGACTCACAAAAAAGATAAAAACAGAACAAGCAAAAAACAAGCCGAAATATAAGAATTTGCTGAAGAAAAAGTGCCCTCAGCTGAGGTGTGTGTGTGGGAGGTAAAGAGGGAGTTAGGGAGGTAGGAAGCAAGCCAGGTAGGGACGTTGTAATAACAGGAGCAATAGCCAAACAAAGGCTTTTGGCCAAGTCATTGACCCAAGCGGCGCCCCGGAAATGACCAAAAGGTGGCGGAAGTTGGCGGTGACTTTAAAGAGCTGCTCCGATGCTGATACTTTGAATATTTTGTGTGACAGCGGATATCCTGCTGCTCCTCGCCAAAAGATAAGCTCAAAATAATAAATATGTATTATCAGGGAATTTATAGACCATCTACCAGGCATATGATTCAAACAAAACAAAAAACTAAACTTGAAACGAAATTCCAAGCTTCCAAAAAAACTCCTTGCAAGAAGATGACCGCAGAAAGGGTCCCCCGGCTCTAGCCTGGTCAATCCTAATGGGCCACCATTTGTCTTGGCCAAAAAATATGGCTCTTCCTGCAGCTGTGTGACAAACGACAAGAAACTTACAAGTTTTCCCCCAAGTGAAATGGCTCAATCAATTAGGCAGAGAGCTGTCATAATGCCTTCTCCAAGTTCCCCGGAAGTTAAGGAATTTCCCCTTAAAAATTCCTCCCGCTGCATGTTGCTGCTGCTGCAGCAGCATCAATAAAAAGCAAAGTAAAAAAAAAAGAATGCAAGGCGAAGTAGATGCGTGCCCCATTGCAACAACAGCAACAGCAACTGCCTCGTATCTTTCGCGATGAAATTTATGCTTAATTAAAAGCGACACAAGGCGTCACAAGCAACGCACAACGCGCGTTCGCCCAGAGATAAAGCGGGTTAAGGCAGCTTAAGGGGCTTTAAGGGGTTAAGGGGAGACTGACAATCGGCCAAGGAATCGGTTTCGGAATCGTTCCTGGGTTCGGGGTTCGAGTTCGAGTTCGAGTTCGGCAAACTCGAGCGCAATTAATGCGATTTTGAAACGCACAGATCGCTGGGAGACGAGACGAAGAGCTGCCATGCACTGGCAGAAATTGGGAAAAGGAAGGTTTAATATAAATGTAAATGTAAAATGTAAAGTTTTTAAGATAAAGAACTAATCTGTTAAGGGTTTTAAACTTTACCTAAGCTATTAGTTTGTTAGCTTTAAATAAATAAATTAAATGAAAAAATATTCTTGTGTTGAAAATGCTATGAAAATTCACAGAAAATATTTATAAATTATATATTGTATATATTATAAATTATAGAAATTATTTATATAATATATCACAATTTTCCTCTCAGTGTCTTGGCCAAGGACTGTGGCTTGGCTGACTGGTCCCACTAATTCAATTAAAGACGCTGCCCGACAGGAGACAAGACACGGCAGAAGACACAACGGCGGCGCAGCGCTCACGCATGTTGAGTGCCACGATGGATGGACGTCTGTGTAGAGTCGGCCACAGTCTTGGCCACAAACCAGAGCCACAGGCCAGAGCCACCTTGAAGCCACATTTAAGCCTTTAGCCACAGAGCCACGTCGAAAATGAGAGAAAGGCCTCACGTTTGTTTTCGCTGGCGTTTCTCCCACTGCCACTCGACGGTTTGCACTCATTAGTCTCCCACAACGTGAATTAAGATAATCTGTCCCGGTCTGGACCTGGTTTTGGACCTGAACCAGAGGCCTCTTGCTCTTGGAAAATGGAACTGCTGCTGCTTGTTGTGCAAATGAATTGTTGCTGATTTCGTTTGAACGATTAGCGCCAGCTCTTCTTGGCTCTTCGATCTGTCTTGGCCAGATTCGGATTCGCTTTCGGTCGGGATGCAAATGGAAATGGCCAAGAATGGAGTGGACTGAAGTGGAGTGGAGTGTGGGTTGGCCTGCTTAGCAATTAGACTAATTGCATGGCCCCAGCCCCCCAAAGGCAGTCCACCAGTCACTAGCAATGTGGCCTATATGTGTGCCTGTTTTTGAGGATTTTACACAAGGAAAAAATTACTTGGAATAAACACTTGACAAGGCCAATAAATTTTCTCAAAATATATAGTTTTTAAGGCTGAAAAACTGTAAGATATTATTCCTTTACTTAAGAAGAAGTATTGTCAAAGAAAACCTGTCTTGGATTAAGTCTCGCCAAGATGCTTTCTTAGTTACTAATTTAATCTTTATAGTTTACCAAACTAAGCTTAATCTCTTAACTAATAAAGCATATAATAGAGTTTGGAATTTATTCCTTACTTCCTTTATTTCCCATTTAGTCTTTGTACTTTTTTGTCGATTTATTTTGATACCTGATTTGAAAGGGGCATTGCGCATACGCACTGTGCGCCCTGCACCCTTGCACCCTGCAGCTTGCGCCTATTGCAATATATGCCTGCAGATTGGTCAGTTCAAACACTGACATCCGCTGGGCACCCACACATCCCCCCAACCCCTACCCCCTGCCACACACACATGCCACACACACATTCTGGCCAAGTGACGGCTCTGTGCATGCGTCGTCGCTGCCTCCAATGGGTAGAATTGCCTCTGCAATCGGAGCTGGAGTCGGAGCAGGAGCTGGTGTTGCAGCTCCAAAAAGGGGGGGAAGGGTTCGGGGAGGGGGAGCAGCTTAGGCCAGTGGTGCAGCAGCTGCAGGGGTGAGCGGTATAGCTTCGCATCAAAGCCCCAACACCCACAAGTACTCCAAAAAGGGCCATACACTGACCAAAGGGGTGTAACGCATTTAAGAAACAGTTGAATTAACATATAAATTGGTTTATATTCTCAAAGAAAACTATGGTTTCTATTTAGGAAAACCTTTAAATAACAATTCGGAATAAAAAGAGAATAAGAATACATTTTATATTTTAATATTTCTAAATTGTTTTAACCTCTGTAAAGTACTTCAATTTAAGTTAAAAGCTCGAAACAGGAAGCAGAAAGAAAGAAACAGTTGTCAAGAGCTAAAAATTTGTTAATATTCTTAGAGAAAATTGTAGCTTCTATTAGAGAAATCTACAAATAAAAATTAAGAATATAAAATTTAAGAAAAACTTAAAATTTTGTATTATTTATTAATAATTTTTACCTTTTTAGAGTATTAAAATTTTACTCAAAAGCTCAAAACGCAGTGAAGGAATCATTTCCCACCCTATATGTCATATATATTCTTGATCAGCATCAACAGGCGAGTCTTTCTGCGTACAAAAAACTATACCACAAATTTGAGTCCATTTTTGAAAATTTTATAAGGGGTAACATCATTAAAATTGTGAAAAAATCGAAAAAAATTTTTAAATTTTTAATTTGTAAATTTTATATGCAGATTTTTAGTTCTTATAAAATCCAACACAAAGCTGTTTTCCAAATGAAAATTAAAGTTATTTTGGCTGAGTTATGATATTTTTAAACTTTGATTTTTCCTCAAAAATGTTATCGAAAAATATCGATTTAAGTACTATATATCAACCATATTTAAAGTCATTTTGGGGTCATCTGCTGGCCATCTTCTGGCAAATTCTGGCTGTTTTCCAAATGAAAATTAAAGATATTTTGGCTGAGTTATGATATTTTTAAACTTTGATTTTTCCTCAAAAATGTTATCGAAAAATATCGATTTAAGTACTATATATCAACCATATTTAAAGTCATTTTGGGGTCATCTGCTGGCCATCTTCTGGCAAATTCTGGCTGTTTTCCAAATGAAAATTAAAGATATTTTGGCTGAGTTATGNGGTGTAACGCATTTAAGAAACAGTTGAATTAACATATAAATTGGTTTATATTCTCAAAGAAAACTATGGTTTCTATTTAGGAAAACCTTTAAATAACAATTCGGAATAAAAAGAGAATAAGAATACATTTTATATTTTAATATTTCTAAATTGTTTTAACCTCTGTAAAGTACTTCAATTTAAGTTAAAAGCTCGAAACAGGAAGCAGAAAGAAAGAAACAGTTGTCAAGAGCTAAAAATTTGTTAATATTCTTAGAGAAAATTGTAGCTTCTTTTAGAGAAATCTACAAATAAAAATTAAGAATATAAAATTTAAGAAAAACTTAAAATTTTGTATTATTTATTAATAATTTTTACCTTTTTAGAGTATTAAAATTTTACTCAAAAGCTCAAAACGCAGTGAAGGAATCATTTCCCACCCTATATGTCATATATATTCTTGATCAGCATCAACAGGCGAGTCTTTCTGCGTACAAAAAACTATACCACAAATTTGAGTCCATTTTTGAAAATTTTATAAGGGGTAACATCATTAAAATTGTGAAAAAATCGAAAAAAATTTTTAAATTTTTAATTTGTAAATTTTATATGCAGATTTTTAGTTCTTATAAAATCCAACACAAAGCTGTTTTCCAAATGAAAATTAAAGATATTTTGGCTGAGTTATGATATTTTTAAACTTTGATTTTTCCTCAAAAATGTTATCGAAAAATATCGATTTAAGTACTATATATCAACCATATTTAAAGTAATTTTGGGGTCATCTGCTGGCCATCTTCTGGCAAATTATTGCAAATTATCCTGATTGTTTGGATTAAATGGTACAATGTTAATAAATAAATATAAACATCTTGAATAAGAAATTATAAAAATAATTTTCAAAATTCTTTTTTTTTTAATTTTAAAATTCCCAAAAATGTATCAATAATTTAATAAGAGAAATTACTGAGCAGATTTATTTATCTTTTAAAGACTAACCTAAAATGCTTTCCAAATTCTAACTAATTTTTTTAGCTTGTTTATAGTCTTTTTAACTTTTAAACTTATTAAATCTAATATGATTTTTTATATTAAGAAGTATTTTTTAAACTCATTTTTTTTTTACCAAATTATCCCTCAAAATTATCGATAAATATAGAGTTAAGAAAAAAAACAGAAATTCGTATTTGTTAAACAAAAATTATCATAAAAAATTATCCATAAATATCGATTGTAAACTAAAACTAGAAAATTAATTTTTTTTACAGATAATATTAATAATAATTTATGCAAAATTATTGATAAAATAAAAAATTTATAAAAGACCTAAAATTTTTATATTTTTGGTATTCCAAGCGTATTAATTTACCCTTAAATAATGTTAGATTTATACCTAATAAATATATATTAATATGATAAAAAGTATTATTAATAATAATCACTTCCTAGTTATATTTGTGATGTTTACAAATATAATTCTATTTTCCTACTTTACCCAATTATATTTTATATATTTTTCAAGTTATCAAATAAGAGTATTTGCCGAGTTTCATTAACTTGCAACATCCTTTGGCTCTGATCCACCCGCCACCAAGCCCCCCACATCCGCTCAAATTTTTTTTCGGCGAATGAGTGGGCGGCTCAGGGGGCCACTTCCGGGTGGGTGTGGGTGTGGGTGTGGGCGTGGGCGTTATAGTCAGTCATCAACAGGAGCGGCAACAACAGGACGACTCGTTCAGCTGCAGTGGGCTGCATGTATCTCTCTCTCTGTGCGGGGTGTGTGTGTGTGTGCGGGGTCCTTTCCATTTAGTTTTCCCTTTGCTTTGTTTTTGCTGCCCATTTCACGTTGTATTGCGTTGTTGTTGTTGTTGTTGTCTGGCAGAATGGCAGGACTTGGCAGGACTTTGCAGGATGCCTTTTGCTGCTGGTGCCTTTTGGCCTGATGATTAATCGAATTAGTTTCTTTCTTTTTGTTTCGTGTGTTGCCTCTGCCTTTGCTCCTTTCATTTACATTTTCTTTTGCACTTTTCCAGCTTGCATACAATTTTTTTTTTTCGCTCTGGCAAAGCAGGAGGGGGGAGCAGAGGGGGGCGCTTGGCTGACCAACTGCGTCCGGTTCAACATTTTTTGGCAATGGAAAAAAGGGAAAATGAAACAAGATTCCCCCCTCAAAAAAAAAGCGAAACGAATTCACATTTCCATTCTGACGAAACGAAAGCCTCTGCCAAATGCGGCAAGGGGGGACGGGATGGTATAAGAGCAGGTCCTTTAGGGTAGGAGGGGGAGGGGGAGGAGAAGCTGCCACTGCCACTGCCACTGCCGTTGCGATGCTTTGGGGCAATAACTGCAAATTGCATGGGCGGCACTCAATTTCTTTCCTCTATCTTTTTTTTTTTTCGTCCGCCTGTGTCTGTGTTTTGGTGTTTCATTTGATTTGCGTTCTCTGTATGGGTTTTTCCTTTTCTTTTCCCAGATCTATATATATGTATATATATTTTTCTTTTTTATTTTTAACGCAATAAGAGCATCAAAGTGCACACACATACACATCCACTTGCAGCTCGGTAGGTTTTCATTTTCATGCCATTTCCAGCTACGTTTTTTTTTTTTGAACTCGTTGCCTTTCCCCCCAAGTGTCGTTTTTTCTTTGCATTTTTTTTTTCTTCTTATATTTTGTTGTATTATTTTTCCTTTTCTCCCTGGCCTGCCATTTTCAGCGAATGACTGTTGCATAAACGTCGTCTTTGTGTTGTCCTTGTTGTCCTTGCCCTGCCGTGCAGTTGGTGCAGCCGCTCATCGATTGCCATTGGCATACGAGGAGCACATGTGTGGCATGGGCCCGTGGAAGCCATGTCCTTTGATGTCCTCGCAGAGCAGGGAAATCATAATGGAACTAATTGCATGTGGACCAGGGCGGGTGCTTACATATGCCTGGTTGGGTTCAAGGCTTTGAATGAGCCTAAGTTTTTATTAATTGAAAATTGGTTTTTAAATTTAATAATTAAATTAAGCTTGAAAAAATGTTGAATTTTATTATTTATTTATGATTATTTGTAGCTAGTTATAAACCAAAAAATATTTATTGAGGCTGAAACAGCAGCTTATTTCCTTTTAATAATATTTTCGGTCAGGTCTCTGCTTTGCTTATTAGTTCTTTTATTTATTTATGCACCTTTTTAAAGGGATTTTGTTTTTTTTATACAAATTTTATACAAATTATATTTAAATTTACCAAATTTTCCAGGCTAAATAGTTATTAAATATCTTTTGTACAAGACCCTCCTTGGCCCACATGTGGTATGAGTAATATTCTTGAAGCGAAAAAGAAATAAATTTATATGCCATCAAGATTTTGTTTATTTACATTTATTTAAATGTATTATTAAAAAAACTACTATTATTTTTTTTTAATTTTTAATTAATTATAAATATTTTTAAAATGGTTTTGTTTAAGGGTTCCCTTGAGTCTTAAGAGGTTTTTATTGCATTAATTGAAATTTATTTCCTATTTGTTGTTTTAATTATTATTATTATTATGCTATTGAGTTAACTATAATACTTAAATGAAGAATTTTAAATTATTATGAATATTGTTAAGACAGTTTATATACTAAACATTTTTTTTATTAGGATTTCCCATGTTTTTTATGAGTTTTCATTAAATTTAATGTTATTAATTTCGTATGTGCTGTTTAAATTTTAATTATTATTAGGTCATTATAATAAAATAATATTGGAACTAAAAAGTATCATGAATATTTTTAAGATTATTACATTATTTTTAATTTATTTAAAGGCTTTTTATAGAGTTTTCCCTGGCTTTTGAGCGGTTTTCATTGAATTTAATTAAATGTAATTATTATTTGCTGTTTTTAAATCAAATAAATTTATAACTTTCATGTTCTTACCCCACCAAGTTAAGATATAATTAAAAATTATGAATTACAAAAAAATTATAAATTATTTAACATGTTTTTACAAATAAATAAATATGTTTTTACTGACTCAAAAAATCCTTCAAATTTTAAATTCAACCCAGAAAAACGCATTTGATTTTGCCTTAATAAATCCAAGACGAAAGACCAAAGACCTTGGCGAACACAAAAAGGAAAAGCCAAGGCGAAAATTCCTGCAGCTTGGTTGGTTGTTCGAAAAAACAGGACCCACTCCTGCCCTGGCAGGACCCAATCTATGGCAGGTCCTCCCCCCATTTCACCTATAGAACTGACACGGGGCGGCGATGGAAAGTGTGGAAACGTGCTAAGCACATTTCATGCAGCTAAGTAAGGATATTAATATGCGTCCTTGCATTCGCACACGCACCAAAGGACATGGCGTTGGGCAGCATTTGGGGTCCCCTAGTCGTCGTCCCTTGGTCCTTTGGCCACTTTCCCAGGCGCTTCGTGGCGGCAAGCAAATGAAATTGCAATGAAAATGAAAATCTAACGACGAAGCGACGAAAAAGTGGGGTAAAAAATGAAACGATATCCTTGAAACATAAACCGAGGAAAAGGGGGGTTGGCATCTCAAGGAATGCAGGCCGCTGACACCAGAAATAACACCAACAACATGCATATCCTGCGGATGGTGGCGGAGAGATCCCCGAGAACATCATTCATTTTACCCCTCGTGCAGCGGGATTAAGGTTATTTCAAGGATGCTGCCCTGCTGCTGCTGCTGCTGCTGTTCCGCAACTCCTTAAAAAAAATACTTAGATATATACATATATATATATATATAATATATATAGGGGGGAGACGCTGTGCAGGACCTACTGCAAATGCAGCTAAAGAAAAATTCTCCTTTTGCGCGTAAACATCATCAAAATTCATCAATCTCTGCCAAAAACTTGGGTGAAAAACTTTACTACCCCTTCTCAGGCAACACAAAATAAAAGAAAACGAGGCTAAGGAAATAAATGAACAACTTATAGATGCCTTAAGTTAAGGGATTTTGAATTTATACAATTAATTAGAAACAAATAACTTAATTATGAACATTAGCTATCGAGGAGACTGCCTTAAACTCTTAAACCTCTCAAATTTGCTTGTATAATTCGTATTAATTATTAAAATAAATATATTCATACCTAAAATAATATATATATCTCTAAAACATATAAATAAAACCCTTAAACCCCACTACAAAACCCTCATACCCCTCGTTATAGAGTTACCTTGGAAAAATGTCACTCGTTTTTTGGGTTGGTAAGATGTGTGTGGATTCCAAGAAGAAAATTTTTAAAAGGGGAAGTCCATGGGTCCTGGGCATGCCTTGGAAAAACGGCAATCAGCGGGGGGAGGAAGAGGGGGGGTGGTGACTAGGTACTGGGACTGAAAAAGGGAGCTTCATTTTGGCATTTAAGCGCAACGACGCGTGCAGCACGCAGGACTACAGCTTTGGTATATACTCTTCGCCGGATCCTGGTGCAGTGATGCCTTCGTCCCGTCTGTCTGTCGGTCGGTCGGTCGGTCGGTCGGTCCGTCCACCCCCAGTGTCCTGATGAGCCTGATGAAGGACATGCCGACCCACGCGCCTTGGCATTTTTGTCCCGTATGCAGCTCCCTTTGCTCTGGCAGGACCACCCTCTTTCTTATTTTTTGTATATTTTTTTTTTTTTTGCTCTGTGTGGGAATGTGGCCTTTGCAGAGGCAGTGAAAAAATAAACATATAAAAAATATAAAATATAAAAAATATAAAATATAAAAAATATATAAAATATATAAAATATATAAAATATATAAAATATATAAAATATATAAAATATATAAAATATATAAAATATATAAAATATATAAAATATATAAAATATATTTGAAATATATAAAATATTTAAAACACATAATTTATTTAATAATAAAATAAAAAGAAATAAAATATATAAACTATAAAAAAAAAATATATAAAAAATAAATAATATATTAAAAAACATTTAAAATACATTAATATATATATTTTTTAGAAAATTTGTATTAAAAAATATCAAATCTGTTTTATAAATATATTTTTCTTAAATATTTATGGGCCTTAAAGATAGAAAATTAACCTAGTTCTATCATATTACGTATACGCCTAGTAAAACGGTCTCAAAAAACAAAAAATAATAAACCCTTAAAAATTTAATTATATTTTAAAATGACAAGGTTTTTATTGAAAATTAGGATTTGAATATAAATAAATTATATCTAATATATATTTAAAATTTAATAAAATATATACTAGCCCCAGTTCTCGCATATTACGTATACGCCTAGTAAAACAGTCTTAGAAAACAATAAAAAATTCCTATAGATGTTTTTAAATCAAGAAAAATTATAAACGATCATATTCTTAATAAAATAATAAAATTATAAACAAATTATGCATTACAAATTACGAAAGATTCATGTGTTTCTTTTAAAAGAAAAATTTGATAAAAAATCTGCATAAATAAATAAAAACCCCTATAATAATTTTTAAAAATATATTTTTAACAACTTCTTGATATATTTGATAATTTTTATTTTATATATTTTGTTAACCTTATTTACCCCAAGTTTTCTTACTCTTTTTTCCCCCAGTGCACTTCCTTTTCTCGTCCTCAAATGCTGTCGTTGCTCAGCGATAACCTCAATTTTTGGCACCCTGGCCAACAAAACATCCTGGCCCCTGCACATCCTGTTCCCCCCCTGGCTCCTCCTGTCCCCCCTTTCTCCCCCTGTGCCCCCTCGTTCACCCCTCCTTTTACCCTTCGTTCCCACAGAGATTTTATGCCAGCTCCTTGCAGTTTTTCCCTTCTCTCTCGCTTATTTTCCCTCAGCCTTTTTTCTTGGCTGTTTTCCTTTTATATTGCCTGATAAAACTCTTTTCATTTTGTTGTTTGTTGGGTTCGCTTCTCGTCCTTTGCCTTAACGCTTTTAACAGTAATGACGAAAAAGTGTCAGCGTCCTCGACTCGAAGGATAATAACAAGTATGGACAGGCATAGACGCCATTTTCCCGCCCTCCCCTCTCTGCCCGCCTGCCTGCCTGCCCGACCGCTGCCCATTTTCCTCATTTTCCGCCATTTCTTGGCTTGTTTTTCCACTCTTTGTTCTCTTCCTCTTCAACTCGTTGATGTTCTTAATTGATGAAGAAATTTGGGCTGTGATAAAAAATGGCAGAGAGGGAGAAGGGGGGTAAAATAAGACAGAAATAAAAGAATGCCAAAAACGAAATGAACAAGAAAGTAAGCATGGGCAAAATATGCACTAAAGATTGGATGGAAAATAAGAGGGGGAAATGGGGAAACCTACAGAGCTAGCCAAGTGGCACAGAATTTATATAGATAAAGATATATATATATTTATAAGTATATATCTGAGGCACTATTTGTGCTATCTGGAAAAGTAGCAAGACATTTTTTTCAGGCAACTAAAAGAGATCCCTGAAGGTATTTTATTAAAAGGTTTTTTCGTTTTAAGAATTTGTATTAATTAATTATTTGGTTATCTTCGGCATGGGTTATGTATGATATCTTTGGGATTTTTGCTTTATAAAATAAGAATAAATTCAAAGTAAATAATTATTATAGAAGAAAACATTTAAATATAACATGTTAAATATTTAATTAATATGATATAAGCATTTATTTAAATAAAAATCAAAAACCTCATCAACAAAGAAAATATTTATGCACAGAATAAACATTTTATAAAATATTTTTAAGGGCTCTTTAAAGCATAAATTTTGATTGCATAAACAAATGCACTTTGGTATTTATAAATAAAATATATAAATACTATAATATAATTATTGTAATATTTATATACTTATTTGTAAGCCTTTCCTTTGCTGTGTTTATATTTGTAATATAGTATAAAAAAATGAGTGTTATTTCCGCAATCCGGACTCTTTAATAAAAATAAAGCAAAATAGCAGAAGTACTATTTTATATATTTTTTATTATTTATATATTTATTACCTTTTTTTACCAAATTAAATGAAATATTTCTTTAAACTCTCGCTATCAAACATTTATCATATATTGTTCAAGAGTAATAAGTAGGTTAAAAGATTATAAAAAGAATATTCTCAGTTAATAATTTCATTCAATAACTATATTTTAAGCCTTATTTAAACCTTTTTTCCATATTTATCATATAAAAACATGTATAAATCAACGTTTATATTATTATTTCCACACCTCCCTTTCCCCCTGACTTACCTGAGTCCTTGTAATCCTCGCACTTTGCACGCCTTTTATTTATTTATTTCCTTTGCCACTTTTGCCTTTTTCCTGTTACTTTTTTTATGATTTCATTTTATTTTACTTTACTTTTTTTGTGCATTCGCTCAGTTTCAATTTCACACAAATTCTGCCTAATCTATGTAAATGCGATTAAACGCTTTCCGAAAAGCACTGGGGCAGGATGGGGGGGAGAGGTTAGCAGGGAGCGGGTAGTGGGAAAAGGGGAGAAGAGAGAGAGGGGAGTGGGGCTGGGGTCAGGAACCAGTCCTCGAGTTTAATGGGCAAAGCGTTAATGAACACGAAGTTGAACGCGACGATGGCGACGGCTCAGTGAGCAGTTAACAGTGAGCTGCCACACCAGAGAGCCCCCAGCCAGCAAGGTGGCCCGCGGCGAAGCCCCTGGCCAGGGTCATCCTTGCCAGGGACACTGAAAGAAAATAAGGGAGTCATAAGAGAGATGTTCAAGTTACAAAATAAGTAATAAAATATAGCGATAAGCGTTAATCTTATGGGTATGTAAATATTGAATTATTTTATTTATTTATTATTATTTGGAGCATTAGAAAAATATCTTTAGAGTTGATTTTAAAAATTATAAATATAAACATAAATTGGAAAGTGTGTATAAAATTTATTAAATTTAAAATTTAAATTTTTAAAAATTTATAAAAGTATGTTTTTTATGCCTGTAAATGTTATTAAAAATGTAAGTTTATTAAAAAGATTGTGAAGAAGTGAAATAGTATTTTAAAAATAGGTTTCTTTATACTTTTATATGTTATAAACATATTAATAAATTGGAAATGTGTAGAAAATTTGAAGTATTTTTGAATATAAATAAAAATACATTTCTTCGTGCTTCTAAAATTTAAAAAAATGTCAGTAAATCGAAAAATGTGTAGGAAATTTAAAATATATTTAAAGCATATATTTACATAAGCTTTTAAATGTTATTTTAAATATAAATATTTTGGGAAATGTATAGAAAATGGATAACATAATTTAGAAATGAGTAAAACTAGATTTCTTTATGCTTTAAAAGGTTATAAAAAATATGAGTAAATTGAAAATTATATAAAAATAAATAAAAGTATTAAAAATATTGTTTTTAGAAGATAAATAACATGCAAAAATCCAAACCAAGGCATTAATCTGTTACTTTTTAAGCTTAATACTACATTCTCCGCTTAATTTTAAAATCTTGTGACTCGTTTATGTATCAGTCATTGAAACCCGTATAAATAAATAATTACAAAATAATTATACAGGCAAAAAAAAATACATAACAACAAGATTTAATAAAAGACAAAGCACAAGTCTCTAATTATTACCCCTTCATCTAAAGATCTATTTTTCGTTTAACTTAAAAAATTAATGCAAATATCTAGTCAAAGGTAATCATTATCCTTTTATTTTTACCCCTCAAATTTAAATCTTATTTTTCAGCTAATCAAAACCCCTCTAATATATTTTATATATATCCCCTTTCATTAACCCCTTTTCCCTCAGTGCCCTGGCAGGACTTGCGTGGCATTGGTGGCATGGTGCAGATGGGCAGACGGATGGACAATGCGCATGCGCAACGCATGTGTCTTGTTTGATTTGAAGATTTCACGGAAATTGTGCCCGAAACCTGGGCCACCAGATCCAGATGCAATGCAGTCTCGCAGTCTGCAACTTGCCAGTCTACAGTCTACAGTCTACACTTTGCAGTCTTCTGTCTTCAGTCTTCTGTCTGCACTTTTGCAGTTTGCATTTCCCAACCAAAGTCGCGCAGATCTGCGAGAGCTGAGGCCGCATTCAATTTATGAACTGGCACACAACTTAATTACACATTCATCCAATTAAAGTGTGCAAAATGCAATTCATCATCATCGGGAGAGGGAGCGGGGAGAGTTGAAGCCAGGAACTGCAGAGGGTTCGGGCCATGCCAAGATCGGCCGTTATGGACGTGGCCAAGTTCTAACAGCAATTAAATGCATTGCAGGTGCAGCAGCAGCAGCAGCAGCAACAACGCGGCGGCAACTTGTTCGTTTCACATGCAAGCGGCGCGTTAAATGCCCATCTACATACGGACGCATATATATCGGAGGGAGAGAGAAAGAGGGGGGAGGGTGAAGGGGAACAGGAACAGGAACAGGAATATATAATGCCTATAAAGAGAAGCAAACTAAAAACGAATGCGCCACTTCAAGTTGACCGAAATAATTCGTTGGCGAAACCAATCAATCGAGTAAACCAGAAATGGGGGTTATCTTTTTATATAGCAGCTGTAGGAATAAGTAATTTATTAGTAGAAAATAATTATTAGTACTTTCCCCCCTTTTCGATTTCATCACCTATCACCTATCCCCATCATTCCCGGCGGCTATAACCATTATAAAACCATCCATCGGCCGTTTATCATGATCAGCCCCCGCCAAATGGACCCACTTAAGAGAGCTTCTACCAATAATCTTCACCATCTCCAGCTAGACTTACATAGGTCTAATTGCCAGGGCAAAACTATGAGCACTATGATTATGGCCAGGCCGCTTATGATTGAACAATCAAACACGCCCATCCAAAAACGCCCACGGCCCTCGGCTATACTCTCCATCCAGTACACAGGGATCCCTCGCCGTTAGACGCACTCTATGGGGAGCGTCAGTGTTAATTGCAGGGAAGAGAATCTAGGAGAGAGAGAGAGAGAGAGAGGTGCGTCTCGCCCAGATAACATATAGCCAGGTTATAATCACAGGTTCTGTGTGCGTGTGTGTGTGTGTTTTCAGTGCGTCAGGCGTCGCACTCGCTTCCGCCTTTTTAAGCTGTCTGAGCGGATTTAATTGCCACTCCCCAGAGAGCACGAGAACCTACAGAAGCCCCCTAAAGCCCCCCTAAGGCCCCCCAGAACCCCCAGAACCCCCAGAACCCCCTATAACCCCCTACAAACCCCAAGAACCCCCTAGAAAGCCTAGAATACCCCTAAAACCCCCCCTAGAAGCCCCTAGAATTGCCTAGAGCCCGCAAGAACACCTAAAATCCTACCAAAACCCCACTAAAAACCTCATAAAACTTCCCTAAAACCCCCCTAGAATCCCCCTAGAACCCCGTAGAACCCCCTAGAACCCCCCAGAACTACCTAGAATCTCTCCAGATCTTGTGATCCAACCCTAAGGTGGCCAAGACGATCATGCATCTCAAAGCTGGTCAGGAAAGAGAGCTAGTTAAGGCTAAACTAGGGCCAGCAAAGTGAGTTCTTTCAGCTAAAGTTGAAAATATTTATGGTTATTAAATTTTTATTATATATAAAATGTTTTTGATATTATTGTAAATATTATTTATATTTTATTATGTATAAAATATTAATTTTAAAATTTTTTATATGAATAAAAATCTCAAAATAAGTAACACTTTAATAAAATTAGTAAGTAATTTAAAAAGTGGTAATAATATTATTTAAGGCTTTTATAAAATTTATAAAATATTATTAATATTATATTTATTTATATTATATTATATATCAAATATTAATATTCATATATTATTTTAATGTTTTAATATATAAATTTGAATATATTATTTTATATAAAGAACATACAAAACACTTCAATAAAATTAGTAAAGCAAACTACAAATTTTCAATAATATTATTTAAAAGGTTTTAAAAATTTATAATTCTGAAATTAATCAAGAATTAATAAAAAGCTATATTTCAGTCATCCTTTTAGGCTACACACAAAGAAAATTCTTTTAAATAGGCTGCTAAATATTTTTACTACAAAAAAATATATACAAAAGGCATTTGTACGTCAAAAATATACATTACATCATTGGCCAGGCTTTCTTGTTTTATTAATAAGCTGAAAACTGTCATAATAAATAGTTATATTATTAAATAATTAATTTTATAAATTTTTTGCATGTGAAAATAATTTTCCTTGGCTTATTTTAGCGTCTGAATAATTTCCCCTAAATATAAATATAATTTATTAAATAATTGTATGTAAAGGACTATCCCAGGCTCTTTTGAAACTCAAATAAATTTGCCACAAAGGCTCTGCTTTCCTGGCTTTCTTCTCTCAAAACTAAGAGCATAATTAGCAGTAAATAAATACCATTAATAAATATTTCAGCATTTGTATTAATTTTATAAATAAAAAACCTCCTTTCCTAGCTCACTTTAAGCTGAATTAAATTTTCGCCCAGTGCCTGAAAATCACAAGTTAAACTGCATTTTGCAGCTGAGCTCAGAAAATCAACTCAGCTCGATGCTCGAAGCTCGAAGCTGAACCAAACTCTGCGCACCGAATGAATGCCTGTCTTAGGGTTTCCGCTTGGATTGAGTTATTAATTATGTTCCGCACCTTCCCACATCGCAGAGAACGCCCCTGCCTGAGCTGCCTGAGCTGCCTGCCATTCTATTCCCATTCCGCGCACTGTTTTGTTTTCCCTTCCGTGTCCAGAGTGGAAAGCTGCGAGTGGAAATGAATGTGGTAAGCAAAACATTAACTTGGCCATCATTATTGTTGGCTCGCAGCGAATTACGTTCTTTAAGTGAGAAAAATTGCAATTTAATCGCGATTATGATGATAATGATGATGATGGGTCTCTGCAACTGGAAATGGAAATGGAAATTCGAGATGGAAAATGGTCGAGTCTAGGGAGACGAGTGAAGGTTTTTAGTTTTAAATTGAAGATATTACAAGCTGATGAAAGGTTATGTTGGAATAAATGCAATATAAGATATTGTAGTTTATTTATATTCAAGTTTATATTTTGCTAAATTGTTTTACTTAATAAAGGAATGAATTTGAAGGAAGGAAAGACTACTGCCCCTTCGACTGTCGTCATTGCTTTCCTTTATTGACGCACTTCCCTGGCGACTCCCCATCGCTTTTGGCGTCCAAAACACAACGTTTTCGTACACTAACCCACAGCCATAACCACTATCTGTCAGAAAAAGACCTCGAGTGCCACAAAAATCTGAGGCAGGGAGCCACAAGGCTAGTTCTGGGGCAACGTGAGTGAATTGAAGTTATGGAGAGGTATGAGAAATTATTAAGAATTATTTTAGAATATAATATAATATAATTAAATTAAATAATAATTAATGTAAAATAGATAAGTAAGTCAATACGTAAGTCAATAAATAAATAAACAAATATATAAATAAATAAATATATAAATAAATAAATAAATAAATAAATAAATAAAAAAATAAATAAATAAATAAATAAATAAATAAATAAATAAATAAATAAATAAATAAATAAATAAATAAAAACAGAAATAAAAAATTACAAAAATTAATCTCTTATATTAAATTATTTAATTTAATAATTAACAAAAAAATAAAAATAATATATATGACCATATAAATAAATTAATCAAAAAATAAATACTTTTATAAAGAAAAAAATGCAGAAGAAATTAATATACAAATAAATTAATAAATAATCAAATTAAAAATAAAAGGAAATGAATTAATAAATTCTTTAAAAATTCATAATAAAGATGAATACTCAAATAAATACAAAAGCAAATAAATATATTAAATAATACAAAACAAATGAAAAATAAATTAATAAATTACCAAATAAATAAATAAAAATCAAATGAATATGTATATAAATAAGCAAAGAAATAAATAAACCTAAAATAAATTACAAACTAAATAAATAATCAAATAAAAAAAAATGAATTTAAATTAAATAAAAACTCATAAGAAAATTTATGCATAAATAAATAAATAAAACAATATTTAAATTATATAAATTTCCTAAAATTTTATTTATTAAATATAAAAGTTCAAAAATACTGTTCGTTTATAATACCCTCATATAAAATTTAATCTTTAAAATATAACTTAAACTTTCTTGAGCTTAAATATACAATATATTCCCTATTTTAAAATGCTAAAAGAAATCTTTACAAAAAAAATAAAAAACTCACAACTAATTTGTGCTTAATTATCGTCTTGGCCAACTTCATTTAGTGGTCATCTTTTGGCTGGAAAGAACTCTGGCTCCCCTCTTTAGAATTTCCGCCGAAAACCCATGTCAGTGCGTCTAATTTAACTTTTTCTATTACATTGAACACTGGCCCCACCACATCCTGCGAATCCTTGAAAGACACCGCTGCCGACATTCTTTTCCCCTCTCCCTCTCCCTACACATATATATATATATATTTTTTTTTTTTTGTATTTACTACGACTGCCATTTTAGCGCTGCGTCATTGTGTGACATTTTGCGTGGTGGCCAGCGGGAGGGCAGCGGCAGAGCGGGTTAAGTTTGCCTTACTTTACTTAACCCCTAAGCTACAAGCACACACACACACAAAGCGAGGAGTGGGGGAAAAGTTTTAACCCATTTTGCGCAAACAAACAGACAGACAAACAAACGACAGAGGGTTAAAAAATTAGGTCAACATGGCTGCAACGAGATGGCCAAAAGGGAGAAGGACAAGAAGCAGGAGCTGACTTTGGAGATGGACAAGGAGATGGAGATGAAGCTGGTCTCGGAGATGGAAATTTACCCCTCTACTTATCTCACTTTAGTCCATTTTATTTGTTTTAAGCCAATCCCACTGCTTGACCTTAAAGCCATGAAGTTAAAACATGTCTCAAGTGCTCAATATGGCCAAGAGCTGCTGGCCGGTAATCTGTGGAAAAATATGCGGAAGAAAGGAAAAGCTATGTAAAAAAAATACAAGCTACAAATTTTAAAAGGAAACGTGGAGAAATTTTGAATTTCTCTTACGAACAAGACATTAAAAACTGTTAAGAAACTAAATAAAATAGGAAAAAACACATGTATTAAAAAAAAAACAAGCTAAAAAAGGAAATGCAGTGAAAAAATAATATTATAAAAATTTGATAAAGAAAAAACTTGAGAAAAGTGGTATTTTCCCTTAAAAATAAAACCTGTAATTTGTTGAGAAAATAAATAAAATAGGAAAAAGGATTGGAAATCTAAGGAAAAACATACGGAAGATAGAAAAAACTTTGACAAATATACAAGCTAAAAATTTAAAAAAGAAAATATGGGCTTATGTTAAATTTCCCTTAAAAATAAACCTCACAATTTTGAAATAAACTTAGTATAAAACAGAAAAGACTAGAAATCTAAGGAAAAACAGACTGAAAACAGAAAAAAAATACGGAAAACAAATATGAAAGCTACAAATATAAAACAAAAACCACGAAAATGTAAAATTTGCCTAAAAATTAAGCCTTAAAAATTTGTAATAAACTAAGTAAGAGGAGGCAAAGAACTAAGAATTATTACACTACTTTAGGTTAAAGATTTTGCAATGAATCCCAATTTAGATATATTAATTATTAAGAAAGAAACTTAACATGCTTAACATTATTAACTATCACACAACCTAAAATAAAAAAGAGATATTTTCCCTAAAAATTAAATTCTTCTCAAGTTTTCTTTCAGTGCTTAATAAATAACAACAATTACCAAAGAAGCATAATCAAATGGAGGATTGTTTGGCATTCGGAGGAAGATTTATAACTTCCGCAAAGCACATAGTACAACCAATCCCCTCAAAGTGGGGGAGCTGTGAATTAGAGCCCGGGAAGTTTGGCAACATTGCTCTATTACCAGATAGAACCTACCTCCTACCTGCCTCCTAACTACCCCCCTTTGTTTCCCCTCCCCTCGAAAACCCATTGGCTTCGCATTAAAACAACAACCGGCAGAGCCAGAACGCGGCCAAAAGCGAGGAGAGGATGTGCCAGCTAGTTCTGGCCCCGCCGTCAACTTGGCTCAGATTGCTTGGCCCAAGGGCGCTAAGTTGGTAGCTGGTAGCCGGTAGCTGGTAGCTGGTAACTTCCTCCCATGTCATTTGCACACTGACAAGTTATTAATTAAAGTAACTTCCCCTTCTCTGTGCCACGCCGCGCTGCTTGCCATTTTTACTTTAAAGTTTTATTGGCCAAAATCAATCCGTCTTTTGTGGAGTTGTGCCGCCTCCTTTGGGGGCTAAGATTGTTGAGAATTATCCCCATATAGATACATATATCTAAAGGTAAGTCCAAACATAAGTCCTTTTAAACTGAGCAGAACGCCCGCATGTGGCAGTCGACTTGCCTATAAAAATAAAATCTCATTTACCTAAACCATATAGACTCCATTTTAGCCAAGTTTTTTATTTTAACTGTTTCGAGGCACTGAGCAAAATTTATAATTAATAAAGTAAGTACTTAAGTACTTGCGGAGCTTGAGAAGTAGGGTTTCTTTTACACTTTCTGTGAATTCTCTTAGCTTTAGAAATTTTAGTACTACGTGAATACTTCATTAATTCATATTTTAGCACTCAACATATGTTAATAATTCAATAAAAATTATAAGAAATGGTTAACAAAGTTTGAAATTCAGGAAAAAGAATATATATTGCATATATAAAACTTCTTTCTTTAATAAAAATTAGAACTTTTGGTTAACAAAGTTTGAAATTCCATAAACAAAATTATTTATGTAATACAAACCCTCTTCTTACTTTATTAAAAATTATAAGTTATGATTTATAAAGTTTTAAGTTCAATAAAGAGAAAATATATTAAATATAAACTTGGTTCTTTCTTTAATAAAAATTATAAGTTTTAGATAACAACGCTTGAAATTCAATAAATATATATATTGTATATTAGCGTGTTTCGTTTTTCAATAATTAAAATAAGTAAAGGTTTGGCAAAGCTAAAAATTCCATAAATAACAAGTTACGGTTTAGTTTAAAATTCAATTAAAATCATATATGTATATCATATATATCAAATACAAAACTCGCTTCCTTCTTAAATATTTCCACAACTCTTATTTTAGTGTGCATATTTTCGTGCTCATCCTGGCGTGTCCTGGCCAAAAGTTCAAATACGACAACGGTGCGGTCTGAGGGCTCTCGCAAAACAAACGAAACTTAATTAACAAAAGGAAAAAACCGGTGGAGTGGGCGGACCGAACCGGACAAACCGAACCGGACAGAGGTCCTGTGTTCGCTTCGGTTTTTTGGGTTCGTGCAAGGGTTCGGCTTTGGTGTCGGTTTCGGTTTTTGGGAGTCGGTTTTCGAGTTCGGTTTTCTGTTTCGGAGTTTACGGGTTGGCCAGGATCCCCCCCTGCCCCTGGACGTCTGGTATTCCCCGGATGGAACTATATCAATGCGTATCTATTGGCCACGTGTGTGTGTGTGAGTGTGTGTGCGGGTACGGGTCCGTGTCCGTGTCCTGGTCCTGGTCTCCTCCTTTGTCCGTCTGCGAATGCGGATTTTTGGGCCCATAATCGATAGTCCTCCTCATACTGTGCGGCGCACAGGTCTGGGAAAATTTATTGCATTCTGTGTTTGTTTAGAGCGATTGCCATGTCGCGACGAGTTGCCCAAAAAGGATTCGATACACAGACGTGCGCGTTCAGGTACACCAGGTACAGTTGTGCTCGGGCCAGGTGAGTTTCTCGTTAGACGGGCGCAAATTGATTTCCATTCTGTCATTGAAATTGAGACTTTGCCTGTTCCCCTGCCTAATGTTTACTTAAAACAAAGTTTTCTAAAGGCTTTCGTTTGCAAATTTGGATATCTCATAAATAGGAACATGGAATATTTAATTGAATTATAAAGTCACAAGCTAAAAATTGAAATTCTCTAATTAACCATTAATTATGATGATCATCAAATGTTTTGATAAAAATTCTATAACAAAATATTAAAAATTTAAAGGGATTTAATTTTATATTTAAAGAATAATTACATAAGTGTATTCCATTCTTCCTTATATTTTAAGTACTCAAACAAAAATAACAAAAAAAAACATTACCGCCTTCTTAAAATCGTTTGTAAATTATATTTTTATGTGATAACCTTTTTTTATTGCATTTTCGAACATTTTTTTAATTGTATTCTTTTAACATTTTTGAAAAATTATGCATACATTCTCTTGAATTTTTTTGCAATAATTTATTATTGCATAATCAAGCATTTTAAGGCAAATCAAACCTTCAGATACTCTTAAAAAGATCTCAGAGTTATAACTTTTCAAGCTTTTTAATCGATAATTATCGATACAAATTTTGTGGAAAATCAAAGTTTGAAAATATCATAACTCGGTCAAAATTGCTTTAATTTTCATTTGGAAAACATTGTGTTGGTTTTTATTAAAATTTTAAAACTGCATATAAAATGTAAAAATTTTAAATTTTAAAATTTTTATTGAATTTTTGACAATTTTAATGATGTTACCCCTTATAAAATTTTCCAAAATTTACTAAAATTTTTTATATTGCCTTTTTTACACAGATCAACTCGCCTGGTGATGCTGATCAAGAATATATATGCTTTGTAGGGTCGGAAATGTCTCTAACTATAGTTAGAGACTAAAATGCTATAAAAATAAAAAGATAAAAATATAAATTCGAAAAAAAAACCATTTAAGTATGTGATAAACTTTCACTTTGACAAACTTCCGGTGGTCTGCCTGCTGCACCTACCACGCTCCCACTCTATTTGCTAGTCGCGGGTTTGGGTCCACCCTGCGAGATGGCCAAAAACTCGGAGTAATTAACCCGCAAAATATGTGAAAAGGGAAATGGTCGCGAAAAATTGCATATTAACTTTGCTGGGGTCACCAGACCCTCTCGTCCCTGTCCCTCTCTCTCACTTTCTCCCCCTCCCTCTCCCTCTCTCTCTTTCTCTGTCTCTGTCTCACTCTTGCGCCCCCACAAACACACACGATTAGTTTTCGTAACTAATACTAAAAACTTTTGCGGCAGTGGCGTCGGCAGCGCAGCCTGCGTTGGCTGTTAACAAGCTTAAAGCCTCATTTATGCCGTCATGTCCACCCGCACACACACACACACACACACACACACACACACACACACACACACACACACACACACACACACATGCTTGCAGTTGCTCTCTCCCTCTGTCTTTCGTTTTCTCTCTTTCCCACTACTATGCCCCTCTCTTTCTGGCCTGGTATCGGCCTCTCTTTCGCATGTGCTTCATCAATAGTTTTTACTATTTTTCATTTGCTTTTTGCGCTTGCCCAACAAAACGTACAAAAAGAAAGGGAAATAGCCAAGGAAGCAATGCAAAATAACAGTTGTTTTGCACCCCAGCCTGCTTTCTCTTTCTCTTTCTTACAGACTTTCTTCTTTAGTTGCTCTTTCTCCGGTTATCGCTTTCTTTCTTGACTTGGTTCTTTATCTAAGTTTTGTTTTGCTTCTTTTCTTCGCTTGAGCTTTCTTTACCAATTTCTTGGTAACTTAACTGCGATGTCTTCTTTCTTCCCCAAACTTCTTTTCTTCTCTCTTTATCATTACTTTTTATTCCTATTCCTTTTAGCCGCTTCATTCTTTACCTTCTTTCTAGATATTTAGCTTGTATTCTTAACCGCTTTCGTTCTTACTTTTCCGATATCCTTTTCATAATTCTACATATACATTCTTTTGAACCCTTTAATTTGTAGCTTTTTTCTCAGATTTCCTTTCTCTCATCTTTTTACTGTTGTAATTTATTTGAATTTGTTTTAATCCCACCATTCTTAACCGTCTTCCTCTAGTGACCACTTTCTTTTCCAAAGTCCTTTGCACTGTTATGTTCTTTTCCAATTCTTAACACCATCTATTGCATTTGGAACCAAAATGTTTGTACTTATCTCTAATTCTTTTTTTGTTTCTTCTTTTTCTTTCTTCTCTTTTAAATGTATTCTTCTCTTTCTCCTCATATATTTCACCCAACCCTACTTTCTCTCCAGCTTAAACTCTCTTTTTACCCTTATTCTAGCACTCATTCTTTACTCCTGTGATTCTTCGTGAAGTTTTTTGGATTCTTCATTGATTCTTTTTAAATTCTTCTGAACCTAAATGGTTTCTTTCACTCCTTTTAGAGCCTACCCTCCTTCCGGCTTTCATTTAGTTGTTTTTCCGTACCTTTCTTTAACACTCTTTCTCCACATCAGTAATTCTTCTAAAACTGTTTCTTTCGTTTTTAATTTTCAATCCCCTTTTAACTCCTTTTCTCTCCCCCAAACACAACTCATTTTATATCCTCCTCATAAGCCTCTTTGTCTTTCCTCGCCCTACCCTCGTTAACAGTTATTTCCGAGGGTACTTTCTTCTCTCAACTAACGCTCTTTTTTACCGCCCTCTATTTTGTCCCCCTCTTCTCACTTTCTTTCTTCGCTGAACTCCCTCCCGCAACTCTCTTCTGGCGCCACCTATGAACACCTTTCTTCTTCACTTCCCCCAACCCCTCAGTTCGTGCTGTTTGCCAGCCCCACTTATCCCCCAACACCTCAATCTCTCTCTCTCTCTCCCGCTCTCTTTCACCCCTAGGTCTCCCTTCGGTGCGCCTCGCATCAATAATCCCCAAAAATTTTTACAGGAAAGGTCGACGCCGACGCCGACGTCGCCTTTTTACGCGCCATGTCCGAAAAGTACGAAGAAGAGGAGGCAGAAAAAGAGGGCTGCATGTGCAAGGGGTGTAGAGGGGTGAGTCAGGAGAGCGTGGGGGGGTCTCTGCGGCGGCAGTGTCCAGTTCGGCGCACCAATCCCAACCAGCGCCTCCACCGCCTCCGCTGCGTAGGCGTGGCCAGTGGGCTCAACTGCGGCTGCGAATGCGTGAGCGGGGGGTTTGCGGGGGTGGGTTAGGAGGGGAGGTTCGATTCACCCACGGGGGCAGCACCACCCCCTACAGAACTAACACTCATTGCAACGTCGAACGTTGTCGAAGTTTCGTGGCCACGTGCGCCGGCTCAATGCCTCTGCCGCTGCTGCTGCCGGCTTCGCTGCCAAAAATCGCACACTCAACAATTGAAGGCGCACACCTACACCTGCACCTACACACACGCAGCCCCCTTGCACGAGCAGCGAACAGCTGGTCAGCAATGCACTCAAAGGCCAAGACTCTCTCTTTCTCTTTCTTAGTTCTAACTGCACTCTCTTTGCACTTTTGCAAGTGGAGTTGAGTTTGCTCTCTTGTGAGTTTGCTTCTCAAATTAGATTTTTTACTAGCGGCAAATAAAAAAAATATTACTTTTTATTTATTTATTTAAAAAACAATATTTTATAAATTATTTTTATTAAATTTATTTCTTACAAATTTTAGAAAATAATTTTTTTATTTATTTTAAAACTCATTTAAAAATTAGTTTTAATTCTCTTTAACTCAATTTGCTCTTAGCTCTAAAATTGCATTAGATTTCTGCTTACCTTAAGAATTGCACTCACTTTAGTGTTAGCCTTTACTCTTGACACTCACTTCCTCTTAAGCATTCAACTTTTACTCAAAATTGCACTCACTTTTCTAGCCTGCACTCTCTTGTACCTTAACTTGCACTCACCGCACTTGCACTTAGACTCTTTGCTCTTTGCATCTCTTTGAGCTGCAACGCTGACAGCGCTGTTGCTGCGATGCTTGAGTGGAACTTCGGTTGCAGCTTAAACGATGTTTGAGTAACTCACTCTTTTTTAGAGCTCTCTCAAACTCACTCTCTTTCTTTGCTATGGCTGCTCTTAAGCTGCAGTTGCCGGCGAGCTCTTCTGAATTGTTGATGCAACACACAAGAAATGTTGCCAAGGAAAACTTTATTTGTGGCTTTTTACGCGTGACAAAAAGGGAAAATAAATAAAATAAAAGAAAGGCTTACGTTGGGTTTATTTTAAAGGGAATTAAATTGTTTTAAATAAAAAGGAATATAAATTTAAATATTTTTCAACGTTTAAAATCATATTTTATAAGTTAAAAAAAAAAATTAAATAAAATTCTTTAAAAGCAAAATTTTTGTGGTTTAAAAAATTCAGTTTTTAAATTAATTTTATTTGGTCAAGAAACGAAGTTTTAAACTAAAAAAAAATAATTTAAGGGTTGCCTTACTTCATGTTATGCGTCATGATGCAAACTCCTCCCCTTGCCCCACATTTTTTGGAACCCTTTTCCGACATTTGGCGCGAAGACACAACCCTTTGTAACTCAAATTATATGCACGTAACTGCACTTGGAATCAATTTGGTGGCGCCTCATCGATAATGCAACAAAACAAAATGGCGCCCGGCGATTGTTACGCCGCTCCCCCTTCCCCTTCTCCGAAATAACTTATCTTTAATTCATTTTTAATGGCACAACAACCGTGGAAATTCAGCTATTTGCTTTCGAGTGGTTTTCGCTTCGATTTTCCCCTTCCTCCCGAAAAAAAACACTCGGCTGCCATTTCACCTGCCATGTTAAATGTCGAATTATTTTGATGGCAGCCAACAGCAAGCAGCAGCAGCAGCAGCAAACAATAAACAAAAAAAAAAAAATAAATAGACAATTAATTTGCCTTAATAGACATGAAGAGTCGGCAAGTAAACATTTTTCCCCAGCGAAATCGGAAAATCGCCTGCCAAATGCTGAAATTGTACAACTGTCCAGGAATGTGGCAGTCTGAGGGGAGAGTGCAGGGAAAGGGGTCTAAATACATGAGTGCCAGTAAAATAAATAAATAAATTATAAATGAATCGAACAATTGTTCGGCGGGATAAAAGAGTACAGCCAAAAACTGACATTGAAGTTTGTCAGTAAATTATAGAGTTTGTTTACGGGTTTCTGGGGGTTATTTGTTATGAAGTCTTAATTTTAAAGGTATATTTAAGTATATATATATATGTACTATATTAAAAATATAGGAACTATAATTTATTGTTTATTTTGATATTTTTGTAGGGATTTTTATGAGACTTATTTGGCCTTAAGATTTTCTCTTTATTAAGTCTATATATTATATTTCAGTTTATAAGCTTAAATATTAATGCTATGCTTAAAATTAAATAAAATCATAAAAAAAACTTTATGGTTCTTTTAAAGATAATGTTTATTCCTGTAGTTTTCACTTAATTTAAGGATTTTTCCAATTAAAACTAACCTTATAATTATAATTCAATCAGTTTTAAATTGTTTAATTTCACTTATTAATATTTTTAGCTCTAAAACCCTTTTTAAAACCTTATTTAGGTTTTTACTTCAGTCTCGATTTAACCATTTATTAAATACTAAAATTCCCAAAGTGAATGACCTGTAAATTAGGTTCACTCCTCCACAAAGTCCCCCTCTTGTACTACCTATTAATATTATTATTATAATTTATGTTTGTGTATATTTTTTTGTGTGCTATCTGCCTTGGCTTTGTTCGAGCAACTAATTAAATGAAAATTACACAGTCGTAATGCATTTTTCGTGTATTGACCAACAGCTGGACAAGTGTACACTGAAAACCACTCGAAGGAGACGCCAAAGGGGGCTACATTTAGGGCTGGGGGGGGGCTCATGCAAAGGAGCCTTTTGGGCTACCTGAAGGATGGTGATGAGAGGGAGGAGTAAGTAGAGGGAGTTGGGAAAATAAAGAGCGGAGTGATTTTGGAGAAAGAAAAAACTAAAGGAGAAAAACTAAACCGAGTCTCCGAAGGCAGCAACTTAACGCTTCAATAAATTTTCGCAGCCATGTCGCTGCCATCAATAAGGTCCTTGGGCACGTCCCTTTCCCCTAAATACACTGAGAAAATTAAGGTACTTAATAGCTCTCTCTAGCTCTTAAATTAAATTTATAAAAATATAATTGAAATATTATTTTCATTGTGAAAAATAGGTTTGTGATTAAATTAAAATAAAAATTTCACCAAGAAATTAGAAACCCTTTTCTCTGGATGTTCCATTTTTCGGTTGGGTGGTGCGGCTTTTGGGCTGGCAGCGGGTGGCTGTGGGTGGCTGCTGGCTGTGGGTGACTTTTGAGTGGTGCAGCAGCTCCTTGGGCACGGAAATGCGTTAAGTTTGCGCTGCAGCACGTGACGCTGCTAAGCCAAAGCTGCCACACAGCGGCACGCAGGGAACCCTGAAAACGAGCGATTGCACTGTCGGGTAGGGAAATGGGGGAAAATGTGGGAAAAAGGGAGAAAAATTGGGGGGGGGGGGTGCAATGCAAGGGGAAAACTTTGGGGTGCAGGCCCACAGAGCCAACGAGCGATAAGAAGGACAAAAATTAATAGAATTTCTGCCTGTTTTTCTCCCTCGCACTTCCCTCGCTCCCATGCTCTCCTCTTCCTCCCCACTCTTTCCTCTCTCCAACTCTCTCCCCTCTCTTCCTCTCCGTGTAGTCTCTACTCTAACAGTCACGCAGGCCACCAAGGGTTAATGCATTTAGCTGAGGGATTTGTGATCCAAACTTTTTACCAAAACCTCTTTTTAATTATTTAAAATGTTAGTCGTAGAGTATCTTAAATTAATAACTTAATTTCTAAAGGGTTTATAATATTATCTTAATTATTAGGTATTTCTAAAAGCCGTATAAGGATTTTAAAATGTTTAAGAAGTTTTAATAACCAGTTTATAAACATTTAAAAACTTGTACAATTGATTTACAGAATTTCTTAAGTTTTTTTTTTTAAATGTATTTACTTTTTTTTATATATTTTTTAATATTTTGATAAAGCGTTTCATAAGTTTGTATGTTTACTATTAACAAGTTTTTAGTGTTTTTGAGTTGAAAAATTCTCTATTTTCATGTCCCACAATATATAAGTATTTATATGGGTCTTCAAACTTTATATTTTTACTTTTACAATTTTTTTAGTATTAAAAAATTGCTTATCATTCATAGTTATATCTTTTAAATATTAAAAAACTTTTTTCTTGTTCTTAAAAAAATATATTATTACACTTTCGACATGAAAAATATATTAATACGGATTTTAAAATATTTTAAAATAATTTAACTTACCTTATAATCATTTTAAAGTGCTTAAAAATTATTTATAATACCTTATAATAATTTTAAATTGTTTAAACATTAATTATCTTACCATATAATAATTTTAAAATGTATATTTTTACATATTATGGCCGTAAAGTGTTGAAAAATGTTCTACCTTTATTTACAAAGTAATTTAAATAATTTAAAAACGTTTATAAGTGAAGGTAGAAAGTTTTTAACACTTCAAAGTCATAATAAGTAAGCAATATAAATTTTGCACCTTTCCCCGTATAAATTTTTGCGGACTTATAAACTTTAATTCTTTATTTGGACTCTCTTTATTCTTGTAAAAATATATATTATTTTATATTACCCGAAGTATGGCTTTCTCTTTACTAAAACAATAATTTGAATTATATTAATTTCTGTTAATTTTCTGTTAAATTAAATTCCTGAAGCACTCAATTTGGCTCATTCTTGTATGAATTCTCTGACAATACTTTTCTTTTCTTGCTGATAACAATATTTTCCCTGATAGTTTCCTTTGTAATACGATTTTCCTTATTGAATTGCGAAAATATGCCAACAATTTTGAATTTTTTTTCAATATTTTGCTTGTTACTTTTCGATTTTTAAACTTGTATAGGCTTTAGTTAGTTCCAATTGTTACTATTTATTTTTTTATTGTATTTTTCTCCATTTTCCTATAATTTTCCCTATTTTTCCCGATTGTTATTTGCAATTTCCCTGACCTGCCCACCGCATTGTGTTGGCCATATTTGTTGCTATATTTAAATATAATTCCCTTGCAGCTCTTTTCCTATTTATATCCCCCATCAGCTTGCCCCATCAATTAGGTTTCATTTTCCGCTCACACTTTTCTTGAGGCATTGAAAATATTTTCGCATTTTCTTCGATTTCTCGGGGAAAAGGAGAAACGAGAGGGCATGCCACTAACCACTTGAATCCTTTGCCAGCTTGCTTGGCCTTTTCTTGGGATCCTTGGCAGGCAGCAAAGCACCCCCCCCCCCCTGCTTGCCGCGCGAATTTCCCAAGGGAAATGGGTGCAAGCAGCTGCATAGAGCGGCAGCGGTGGAAATGGTAGGTTTTTCCTTTCGGCTGCCTCCTTGGGCTGCTTTTCAGTTGAGTTCAGTTTGTTTTTACGACGGTCTTGGCGCAAAAAACAACACACACACACACACAGAAAAAAACGGGGGAGGGGGAAGGAAAAACGCAGTCAGGTGGGCAAAGGACGATGGGGTGGGGAAAAAACTAGGACGTAGGCCAGGGGGGGCTAACACGGGGGAGGGCAAGGGACAAACATCGTTTTTGGCTCCTGACTCCATCAGCGTCAGGCTTCTCCGACGACGACGCTTGTTGGATGTACGTGTCCTGGCAGCTGCTGGCTGCAGTTTTCCCTCTCTCTCCCCCCTCCTGCCCCACTGCCCACCGCCCTGGTTTCGATTTGCTAACACCCCCTCTCCCCTGCCCCCCGTCGACAATATAAATTTTTTTTTTTATTTTGTACTTTTTCTTTTTTGGCCATCGTTTACGTCGGCAATTTTGCAGTTGATTGCAATTTTTCGGGGGCTGCGCCATTTTCTTAGTTTTTTTCCTTCATTTTTCCTCTAGTTTTTCCTTTTTTTTCTTGTCTCGTTTTTTTTTTTTGTATTCAGCTACGTTTTTCCTGGCACCCCATACCCAGCTCTGGCCGCTTTTCCGGCCCGCCCACCGCCTACGTGACATTGCGTATACGTCCAGTGCGCCTACAGCTCTGGCAGCTCCTTGCGAGGCAAAGTTTTAGCTCAGACACGGTAAAAAAACATTGCCTAAAACATTTTTTGCCAAATATATACAAATTAAAATAAATAATTTAATACAGAAAATATAAAAAATATATTAAAATCAACAAAAACTGAATTTTTAAAGAATTTTTCTTGATTTTTCCCTTAAAATTTCACTTTCTTTTAAAGTTAACCCTCCAAAAAACCCTCCGAAATTGCTCAAATTTTTTTCTCAGTGCACTGAGTGGGTTGTGGGTTCTGGGTGGTATCTGGGTGGTGTTGGCCTGGGCAGACTAACATTATTTTCAATTAGGACGCCGCGGCAAACATAGTTTATCATCAAGTTGACGCGACGCTGTCAGTGCTTATAAATAATCGACTTGGAGCGGCCATTTTGGCCAAGTCCTGCCATGGGCCACGCCCCCCAAATACCTCCCCTCCCCTTACACACTCACAACATAAATTTTGGATGCAATCTACAACAAAAAAAGACGTAGAAGCAAAGCCATGAGGCGAAAGACAAACTCAGACTAAGGCACACATAAAAATAACAGTCCAGGACGAAGAGCTTGAGAGGAGTTAAAAAAAAAGCAACAAAATTTGCTAAAAAATGTGTAAAAAAAAATTTCGAAATAAAAATAAGAATAAAAACAATGCACTGTGTGTGTGTGTGTGTGTGTGGCACGCCCCCTTTGCCGCACGCCCACTGCGTGTTGCCTGGCGAACTAAAACTTTTTCGCCATGTCACGTCATTCGCTGGGCTTGGCTTTGCCATTTTCTTTGGCTTTTGGCCGCCTGCCACTCCCCCTCTTCACTCCCCTCTGCACTGGAACATGTATATTTTAAATCTAGAAAATATCTAAAGATATATTTAATCCGTACTTAAAGAATATTTAAACAATAAAAGCCTATTACTTGGTATAAAGGCTCTTTAGAAATATGGATTAAGGAATGCATTATTATATAAGTTGGGAGCTTATAAATTATCGTATAAATACTTACTTACTTATTTTATTGTTATATTTTTGAAATTATTTTATACTTAAATACAAAGCATAAATGCGTGTTTTTAAGCTCTTGCAAACTTAGCTTAATATAATTTATCACTTTAATAAATGCTCTTAAATTTAAATGTATTTATTAAAATATTTAACTTGTGTCAGAACTTAATTTTAAGCTAGCTTTGGATTATTTTCTAGTATTATTTATAAAAGTTTTAACTTAAACAATACACTACATATATTTAAATTCAGACTTTATATGTTTCATAAGTTTCTGTATTCTTAAAATATTATTAATTAGCTTAAATTTATTTATTAACTTATCTAAATAATTTTAAGCTTACACTTGGGCATTTTTTTGTTTTAATTAAAACACTTTTAAATTAAATACATACTAAATTTAAATTCAGGCTTCCTAAATAATTATTAATTTTACTATTTTTATAAATTGATCTTTTCTTTTAGGTTTCTTTTTCTCAGTATCTCTGATCCTGGCACTGCTCCTTTTTTGGCACATTTACGTCTCATAGAGAAAGAAAGGGAGAGAGAGAGGGAGAGAAAGAGAAACAAGGAGAGAAAGGAAGACCGAGTGAGCAGCGGGAGAAGGACATTTGTCACGTGATGGATTGCAATGGGAGTGACATTTTTATTTCACTGATGGACGACAGCGCACGAAATGAAGCGCGGAATGAGAGCGGGTGGCAGTGGGTGGTGGGTGGTAATAGGTGGTGGGGTTATGGGTGATGCAGTTTGGGGGGGGTCACAGGCAGTTGGCCAAGTCAAAAGCTGGAAGCTGAATGCTAAAAAAAACTGGGAAATGGGAGGTTTTTTACTACTTAGAAAGTTGAAAATGTATTTAAAATAATTCTTATTTTATTATTATATTATTATATTAGTATTTTATTATATTATTATATTATTATATTATTATATTATTATATTATTATATTATTATATTATTATATTATTATATTATTATAAGTATTTTATACAATAGATTTCACCTGTGTTTTAAGAATATTTAAAAAACGTTTAAAGCTTTTCTCAAAAGATTTAAAGAATTTAAATGTTTGTTTTAGCATTTCTCTTATTAATTCCTTAGATTTGCGTTGATTCCGTTTACTAACTCTTTTAATATACATTTGTTTAAGGCTTTACTTTTAATTTAAATTACTTTATGTACAATTTACTCTCAATTAACCAGAAATAGGCTATAAAAGATACCCTTTAAAACAAAAAAATCTCCATTAAATATATGCCTGTCTCTGAAATCAAATGATAAATGCCCAGGACCAGTTCCTTAGCTGCAATGATTAGTTGCAATGAAGAAAAAATATATATACAAAATATACACATATAAAATATATAGATAAATATATATATATATGTATATATAAATATATATTTCAAGACTAAAGAATAAAGACCAAAGCTGGTCTGGGGCAACTGTAACAGTTGCACTGCAATTG
This sequence comes from Drosophila seguyi, assembly GCA_008042675.1. Lineage (NCBI taxonomy): Eukaryota > Metazoa > Arthropoda > Insecta > Diptera > Drosophilidae > Drosophila > Drosophila seguyi. The sequence goes on along the minus strand of VNJU01005078.1, from coordinate 249,739 downwards.
TCATCCCAAAATGATGACAGAGACCGGTGTCCTGAAGGGGGGGGAGGAGCGGGGGTAAACCAGAGTCAGCTGCCAGCGGCTGTTTGCCAAAATGAAAGGGGAGTCCCAGCCTCTACCTCTATCCCCCCTCATTTCCTTCCCTTCCCGTCTACTCCCTTAAATCTACATTTTTTTTTTGCTTTGTTTCTCTTTTACCAATTTTCATTTCGCAATTGGGCTGGGCAAATTGTTAGGAAATATTTAAATTGTAGACTGGCTAAAGGACGAACCAAAGATAAAAAATAGAAAAGGATGCAAAGACACACGATTGAATTGGACAGGACCCTGGAACAGCACAAATCGAAATGAGAGGCTTTTGTTTTTTTCTTCTTTTCGATTCCCAATTGAAGTCATTACTCGGCGGGACCGACCAGGTTTAGTGTTTAACAAAAAATAAGTATACGACAGGAGGACCCGCTCATTTTTGATTTCTCTCATTTCTTGGGATTCAGTGGATTTTTTTGTTAAATTAATTTGAATGGTCTGGATAGTGAGGGGTTTCTTGGGAAAACCTAAAAATTTAAGCTTTTTTCGCTCAGCCTTAAATGTTGTTCGTAAAGATTAACTTAAAGATGTTTAATAAGTTTAATGTATTTTATATATTAAAAATAATATTAATTATAATATTAATTCATATATTATAATATTATAATATTAAATAATATTAATTTATAAATAAATAAAATTCAATTTATTAAGCTTAAAATTAGATCTAAACTTAGAGCTAACGTTAAACCTAATCGCCTTAGCAGCTTAGGCCTTTAGCTTATATATTTTAAATAGTTTATTTATTTTCTGGGTACTTTATGTAATTTTATATTCTTATTTATTGAGAAATTAACGCGTTAATAAAATTATATACTTAAAAATCTACAACTCTGTGGATAAACTTCAACTGACCGTGTGGCCCAACGGATAAGGCGTCGGACTTCGGATCCGAAGATTGCAGGTTCGAGTCCTGTCACGGTCGACACGTGTTCCTTTCTTTTTAATAATTTAAATAATTATCATTTAAAAAATGAGGCAAAGGACTACAAATTCTATGGCTCTTTAACTACATTAACTCTTAACTTAAAACGAATCAATAGCTTTAAACAAATAAAAAAAAGAAATGAATGTCATGAGAAAATTTTTTACACTTATTACTGTTATATATTAAAAAAAAAAAATAAATATTCCTTATATTATTATAAGAATAAATATTAATATATATAGTCATTTAAAAAATAAAATAAACCAAGGAAAAAATTAAGCTTTAAGCTGTAGATAAGCGGCAAAAACCGCAGAAAATTGGAATGATAGAAGATACAATAAAAGCCTTGTTTGATACCCACAATTAAATACTATATTATGCAATTTCTATTCCTATTTATTAACAACATCTTGTATTTATTATTAGATGATTTATTATATTTGTAGATTCCTTACCTTGATACTACTTATTAATTACTTCAAATTCCCCAGAAAACAAACCCTCTCTTAAGAAATTCAAGGCTTAATCATGCCACTTTTGAGATACGCGACTCCCTGCTCCTTCTACCTTTTAATCTGTTAACCTGTTAACCTGTAATTGAATGTGACTCCTAATCCCCCTTTATATTTTCTAGTGGCTTGCTGGCAGTTGAGTCATCATTTGAGTGCCACATTAGCCGCTCAGCTCAAGGGGTTGAGTGTGTGTGTGTGTCTTGAGAGTATCTATTGCCTTCGCATCCGTATCTACTGCCCCCCTCTCGTATCTGTATCTGCAGCAGTGACTGCATTTCAGCGGAAAGCGAAAGTGTTCCACAGAATAAGCAGCTGGGACCGCAGACAAGTGGAATATAAATTTTATTATTCCTGTTTCTACATCTATATATATAGTCAGAGAAGGAGAGAGGGAGGTGGTGTCCTTAGCTGCCTCAGCGTTCTACCTACATTTTATTTGATTTCATTATGTTAAAAAGTTGTTCAAGAGTGAATCAAAAGGGGGGAGGGGCAGGGATTGGGGTTGGCGTTGGAGAGGAGGTCTAGGGTGGGGAGCGGGAGGGGGGCCTTAGGGGGCAATGGCAAGGTTGCTTGGGAAAAGTCCTTGTTCTTCTTTCTCCGCTTACTGTTGCTGTTGCTTCCCAGGAAGAGCAGACAGCGCGCAGACAAACCCAAGGACGTTGGCTTAGGGGGTGGCAAGCTGGGTGGCTGCTTCTAGGGGGGAAGGGGGTGTTGAGGTGGGGTACAAATGAGACATCTACACACACACACACAGATAGAGATAGAGCCAGCGAGTCACAGGATGCTGCAGCAGCCAGTCGACAGCATTTTATTATCCTTATTTAAGTTTGAAACTTATTGCAAAGTGGGAAACTGGAAAACTCCAACTATCTGTCTCTCTCTCTCTCGCTCTCTCTCTCTCTGTCTCTGTCTCACTCGCTCGCTCTGTTGCTTGCTGGCACTAAAAATATGGAAAACTTTGCAGACAACGCCAGACAACGCCAACAACAACAATAACAACAGCGGCAGGAGCAGCAGGAAAAAGAGGAAAATTCCGGCACAAGCTAAGGGAGAAGGGGTTTAACAGGGGGGGGAGGTTAACAGGAGGTGCACTGCTAAGGGGGTTGGGGGTAGAGAGTGCGGTGAGAGAAAGGCTTAAGTGCAAGCAGGAAAATGGCCAAGGACGTTGCTCAAGTTGCTCGCGAAAACATCTGCGACGTCGCTTTGGCACAGTATCTCGAATGTTATCGATAAATTATCGAAAAATGTGCATTAATCGAAGGAAAATAAAGAAAAATATTTGTTTATATTTTAAGTTTAAGCAATTAATGACTAAAATATAATTAAAACAAAGGCAAAGTCGCTTTGGCACAGTCTCAAATGTTATCGATAAATTATTGAAAAAGTGATTTAAATTTTAGAAGCTTAAAGAAATTAAGTACCAATATTTGTATATATTTTTAATTTTGAAAAGTCTAGATTGAACTATAATTTAAATATATAAAACGTCGTTTAAGCACAATTTCAACTATTTCATCGATAAATTATGGAAAAATTGCATTACAAATTGAGGGAAATTAAAACAAAAATTGTATAAAATCCAAAAAATTTTACCAATTTAAGAATAATAATTTAAAAATTTAGCAAGGCTGATTTTGAAGACTGTCTTGAATGTAATGGATAAATAATAGGGAAAACCCCTAGAAAAAATCTATAGAAATCGAAAAATACCTTCTATATATTATTTAATTAATTTAAAATAAAATACAATTACTTTTCATTGAACTAAGCCGCTGGCATTTCTTTGTTATATTTTATTAAAAAATTTGCCTTATGAAATCCCTAAAACTAAGGTGAAATTTTACTTTGAACTTGCAGAATTTAATAAATTACAATAGTAACTATAAATTAATTTTTTCCTTGACTATTTATATACCTTATTAAATTTTAATAAATATACAAAAATATTTCCCAAATAAACCTCATCCCCGTGACCACTGTTCAATGTCTGGCAATGCGCTGGCATTCAAATAAAAAAGAGTTATATACACACTCAGACTCCAGACCGAGTGCATGCTTTATACTATATATAAAACCCCCTATTCATATATATATATATATATACATCCAAATATATGTGAATGTTTGCACATAAGTATCTATGTGTTCCGGGGCAAGTCTGCTCTGTGGCAGAGTAAAAGCTGGAGGAAATGGAATGCATTGTGGCCGCCGCATTTGGGGCAAATAGTTTTTGCTCCAGTTTGAACTTTAAGACAAAGTTTTCCCCATCCCCCCAATCCATCCTCCCCGCCCCATCCACCATACACGCGGTGAATTTTTCACAACTTTAACCGAAGGTCGTTGTGCTGGTTAAAAAGTTTTCGGGCCAAGTTCAGCGATATATAAAGTTTATATAAATATTTGCAGAGAGAGAGAGAGTGCCTTTTTCAAGGTTGGCTTAAAGCGATCGCGCCCCGCAGCAGTTGAGACTCGGCTCATAACTTTGCCACAGAAGCCAAGGAAAATCTTAAAGGAAAGCATCAACAATTTAGGAATTAAAAGCTGAAATATAAGAACTTCTCTTCAAAATATCTCTTTAATGTCTCTTCCAAAACCCCTTTATTTAAATATTTATCCATCAGTAATCTCCTCATAAAGTACATCCCTGATTATTTCCAGTGCATCTGAACAGGCCTGCTTAAATTGTGACATTTTGCGGCAGGTTAGTCCTTTCATTTCCACTTCCATTTCCATCTCCGGCATCGCCGCACAGCAATTGCCGTTGAACAGCAGCCGCAGCAGCCTCAAGAGCGGAAGATAAAATTGCTGCAAGTAGCAGCCAAAGAACCTGCCCAAGAAGTACAGTGAACTCTTTGGAAAGGAGACAAGGAGCTTAGGGAATTATCATAAAAAATAATTAGGAAATTAGGGGTATAAAAAGAAATTGGTAAATATTTTTAAAATAATTAAAAATTGTGTACAAAAATTTACATATAATCCGAATGTGATATTTTTAGTTTTTTTTTTACCCGGCAATTCAGGTGCTATATTTATGTTAATTATTTTATAATTTTTAGATATTTTTGACAATAAGCAAGATTTTTTTTAAGGCCGTGAGACCTTAAATTTTTTATTGCCTACTTTTGAGTGCTCTTTTTAATTGTTTTCTTTTCTCAGCAAAGTCTGGGCAGGCCTAAAAATTCATTTGGTTAATTCGATAAATTAAATTAAAAAAATATATATTTATATTTATAAAAATATCTTAATTAAAAGACTTCCCTTCTAAGGTAGTGAGAACTGTTACAACAAAAGACCAGCAACAGTTGAGTGAAATTACTGGACATTGCGTGTGGATGTTGGTGTTATTTGTTGGTGTTTTTGTTGGTGTTGTTGTTGATTTTGTTGTATTTGAAGATGTTGATGCTGTCGTTCTTATTTTCATTCTTGTTATTGTTGTTGTTGTAATTGTTGTTATTGTTGTTGTAATTGTTGTAATTTTTTTTTCTATTTCTTGTTGTTGTAATTGTTCTTGTTATTCGTTGTTGTTGTTTGCGGATAATTGGCGTGCGGTCGCCATAGAGAAGGCAGGCAGTTAAAGACACCACCACAGATGATGTCGTAAAAAAAAGAGCCAAGAAGCCAGTAGTCAGCGGGGTTGAGGAAAGAGGCTACAAAACGCGTTAGCAATGCAATTTATGTGCGTTTAGACGCATATTTTGCCAATTAAATATTGCGATAAAGCATGCAGGCTATACAGAAAAACAAACGCACACAAAAGATGCACTGAAACAAGAGTGTTTGTAATTTTTGGGATTTATTTTTAGGAATTTTAAATAACTTATATCAATGGGAATTAAGAAATTAAAAGAGGAATCTTTGAAGAAGAAGTTATGATTATAAAAAAATTCTTTATATGTCTAAGAATTAAATATATAAAAAATAATATTGATATTAAATTTAATATATTTTGTTCTCATAATTTTAATCAATTCGCTTGCTGATTCACTTCTTATAATTTTCATTATTTTCTATATTTATTTCTATGAATGAAAATAATAAGAAATACCCATCTTTTTAGTTCAAATCAGCTTTCATCTTGGCTTTGCATTCTCCCAAATTATGCACAAGATCTTCCCCGAATTGTCAGGCATTTTTGGTCAGTGTACCCCTGCTCATCCCTGTACTTGGGAGTTTTAAACTGGCGCGCAGGCGCAGCGGCTAACTGATAAATGCCGCTGATAGCGTCGCTGACGTTGGCAATTTGGTTGAAATTTATTTGGAGCCCGGAGACGTCGCCTCGTTTGTTGTTTCCCAGTTTGCTGGCCAGGCTAACTCACAGCCTGTTGGCTTACAGCCTGTTGCCTGTTGGCCTGTTGGCCTGTTGGCCTGTCCGACTGACTGTCGGTGGTCAGTGGTCAGCGGTCGGTGGTCGGTTGTCTTTACGGCGGTTGTTACCCGCGGTTGTTGGCCATTGCGCAACGCACTTTGTGCGTTTGCAAATTGACATCTTTCAATTAAAACGAGCGGCAGAATCGCTTCGAGTTTTCCTTTTCTTTGCATTTTTTTTGTTTTTATCTTGCTTTTTTTGGTCAGGCACGCACATCGGTGTCCGCATTGCAGTCAGCCTTTTGGCTCAGCTCAGGCCTCATTGTCAGAATTCTCAACTGGGTTTTTTGTCTGTCTGTCAAATGGCGCAATTTGGCAATAAAAAAAAGAGAGACTTTTGGGAAAAATAAAGCGGCAATAAAGCAGCAGAGAGACTTTAAGGAACATCAAGCACTTGAGGCATAGAGATTGTTGATGAAGGAGACTGTCTAGGTTACAAAGCAAGTGTTCTTATATAATAATATATCTTAATAATAATTTCTAGTAATATATATTCCTATTATTTTGTGTTAATTTTCTTATAATATATATTAATAATATTTTTATTCAATAAAATAAAAGCCAAGCAACTTACAATAAATAGAAAAATTAAGGAAATTTGCTTGACAATAAAACCTGGTTAAAAAATGTTTTTTAAAAATATTTTAATAAGAAAGAAAATACTCCAAAATCTAAATAAATATTTATAAGGTTTTAAACAAATAGATCTTTTTTAATTAAATTATTAAATGAAAATTAGATTCCCAGTAAAAATACTATTTAAATAGGATTTTTGTAAAATAAAACTTATTGTTTATAGCTATAATATAAAATGAACTATTTTTATATAAATGTAAAGATTAAAAAAAATAAAGAATACACTTTTTTTTTATACAATCTACAATTTAAAAATCCTATTATTTAAATATCGGAATAATCATTTGAAGAATTTATAAGAATTTTATTTTATTAAATATTTTATTATTATTTTATATTTAATTAAAAATCAAATAAAACTATTACGTTTTTGTGCATATTTTATTTTTATATAAACTTAAACTTTTTAAAAAATGTTCGATTATAGAGTATTTTTGACACCCAATCATGGGGTCAATTATTGTCACCGGCAACATGTTGCTGCAACAAACGTTGCCTGCTTGGAAAAAAAAATACTAAACCAAAAAAAAAAATGAAAGAAAAAAATCCTAACGAAAAAAAAAATAAAGCTCCTTCCACTCGATATTCAAATCTTTGACACAAGTTGCAGCCACTCAAAGTCATAGTCGCCGTTGAAATGTTGCACATTTTGATGTTTGATATGCGCATTTGGGCAAAAACACATCAAGCTGACCAAAATAGTTAGAAAATAGTTAGAAAATTGCAAAGGCAAAAAAAAGAGGGAAACCAGAAAAAATGTAGAGTTCATAAATGGCTATAACAATTCCCTGGCATATGCAAAAACAAGTCACTGGCCGTCGTCGTTGCTCTTTTGACTTTGACAACTCTAAAAAAAAAGTGGAAATTCCTGCGATTGAAAACAGCATTGGTTTTGTCTCAGGCAATTACGTAATTAATTGAATAGATTTAGATGTATAAAGTGGGATCTTGGGAGTTTATTATTTGTTATTTTAGCTATTTAATGGGACGGCTTATTATTTGGGTTACAAGTTTTTTAGGGTATGTTATGGGTTTCAAGGTGTTAGCGGTTTTTAAGCCGCAAATAAAAAATAATGCATAATACGATCATAAAACCATTGAGAAGATTAGCAATTTTTAGACAATTTTTAGACCTTCTATGGCGGGAAATGACCGCTTTTTGATGTATTGTTAGTAAAGGAGACATTTCCCACCCTATAAACCATATATATTCTTGATCAGCATCGAAAGCAGAATCGAACTAGCTATGTCCGGCAAGAAAAAAAAAAGTGACCCATTTTTCGAAAAAAATTCAAGGGGTTACATCACCAAAAATGTCAAAAAATGGCAAAAAATTTGGATATTAATTTTTGAATGCAGAAAAGTCTCCTTGAAAAACCAGGAAGAAAAAACCAAACCAGACTGAAATCGGTTGAGTTTAAGCCAAATTATGATCAAAAAACCATTGAGAAGATTATAAATTTTTAGACTGTTTTTAGAGCTTCTATTTTATAGTTATATTTCAAGCGAAAAATATGAAATAAATATGTTTCGGCTTAATTTTTATTAAATTTAATATACATATCCTTCACTTTAAACACAAACTATAATAGAACATATTTGTAGGGACTAGAAGCCCTTCTCAAAACCCAAAACCCCCATCTAGGCCTTCCCCTTCAATCTCTTTCCTCTTTTCTTGTATCATTTGGCTATTAAGAATTTTCTTTCATAATTAGAATGTAATCGCAGTCGCTTAAAAAAAGACTCACACAACTCACAACTCCCAAGTACAAATCCAATTAAATGCATGAAAACGAAAATGCCGACACTGAGGGGAAAAAATGAATATGAAAATTAACCGGAGACGATTTGCGTATAATCCGCGGAGGCCCCTAAGAATATTATGCAAAAAAAAAAGAGTGCTCCTCGCTCTTCTTCTGGCTTCTTCTATTTATCATAATTGAGGTTCTGCAATTAAAAAGGGGTAATGGGAGGGAGGGGGCAACCCTATCCCCGGGCACATAATCCAAATCGAAAGCGTTCCACGGCCATATTTGATGGTATTTTAATGGATTCCTTAGTTAGGTTCTTGTCTCAGTTTTTTGTTCATCTTGTTTTTTGGGTAAATAATTCAATTTCAACTTTAGGTTTATTTTTTTTTTTTTTGTTTTTTTCTTTTTTTTTTGTTCCCTTTGCAACGAAATTAAATTAAAAATGCATTTTGGGCGATCCAGGCGAGCAAATGAATTAAGCCATCATCCAGTCGCCGTTGCCGTCGTCACGCAGAAGTTGCAATGGCCAAAAACGTGTTGAAAGCCATGTGTGGCCCCTGGATACCCTGTTTGCTATATACCCCTCTATATACCCCCTCTGTAACCCCCTCTGTAACCCCCTCTGTAACCCCCTCTATAACCCCTCTTATATTCCTATACCCTAACCCCTGGACACACCTTGGCGTGTCAGTTTCACGTGCAGTGGCAAAAGGTAATTCATCTTGTTCTCATAGCCCCAGTCCCTCTTCGTCTTTTTCTCATTTTTTCGCATTTTTTTTTTTTATTTTCTCCTTTTTTTTGTATCTCCTGTATGTTTGGAGGTTGAGGATCTTTTGCTGGTTAATTAAATGGTCGGGGCGAGGCTTTTTAATGGCTCTGATATTTCATACAAAAAATTACAAGCAACAGGAGACAGCAAGAGAACTCTATAAATTCTAACAATTTTCATAAGAAAAACTAAAGCTTTAAAATTTTCAATAAATTCTATTTTATTAAAAATATATTCAAAAAATATAAAATATAAATTTTGATGAAAAATTTAAAAATAAACCCACACCTTGACACCATATCAAAAAAGCAAATATTAAGCAATATTAAGTATATGCATAAAAAATTTTAATTTTCAGTTTAAGTACTTTTAAATAATTAACAAAATATTAAAAAATTGCATTAAATTTGATAAAAAAAAGAAAAGAAACCTCTTGACAAATTTCCACAAAGAAAATGTAGCGCAAATTAAAGTAAAATCTTAATAAATGCTTAAAAATAATAAATAAATAGAATTTCAATTATAAATATTAATTTCAAATTATTTCCATATTATTTCAATATTATTATATTATTATTTTAATATTATTTCAAACAAAATGTAATTTGAAGCTTAATAAATATTAAAGATTATAAATAAATGATATATCATTATTATTAAGTACTCTTAAATCATTGATAAAATATTAAGCAATGTCCTTATATCCTTATATTTTCTTGCACAAGTTTTTTTTTCAAATAAAATTCCAAAATCCCCTAAAAATTAAATCAAAAAGGCGGCTAGGCAATTAATCAAAAGAAGAGCTTCTATGGTGCCTGCCCCAAAGAGTGTCTTCTGGCCAATTGAAATGGGGTTTCTTGTGCCTCGGCAGCTCAAATGTAATTACACTTTACTAAATCAAAGTCTGCCCCCCGCGCCAAACGAGTTGACAATCAAAAAATAAGAAAAAAAAGAAAGAAAATCACAGAAGAAACCCTAAAGAAACCCCGAGAAAACCCAGAAGAAACAGGAACGAATCTGGAGGCAGAAGGCAAAGATCAATGGTGCAAATGCCGCCGATTACGTTTGTTCCTTAAGGTGCGATCGGAACCCCCAAACTAGTGGCAACGTCAGCTGCCACAAGGAAATTGCAACGGGCAGCAAGGAACTTGCAGCAAGCAACTTACTGCATGCAACGTGCAGCAGCAAATTAAAAGAGCAGCGGCTGGGCAATGGAAGCTGGCATATTGAAATAAGATCAATATCGCTGTGAGCAGCGCGTAGTTGCGTTTAAAAATATAACTACGATTGTTGCAGCAGCAGTAGCCGCATCAGCAGCAGCAACAGCAGCAGCAGCAGCAACTTGCAACAACTGTCAAACAAGCAACAAGACATATTGCGGGCGGGGATCTAAGGGGCAGCAAGAACTTGGCCCTCGAGACTCATTTACAACTGACCGAATGAGTGGCTCGGCAGAGTGCCTCCCGAGTATCTCACAGATACCGAGTATCTAAATATCTAAATAGTGTGTGTATCTGTGTGTATCCCTGTGTGTGTGCGCCCAACACTTTGCGCCAAATCGATTGTCCTGCCCCCGAACAGATGTTGAGCATGGGATCTCCTCGAAGGTGTTCCTTCCGCCCATGGAAACAGTGTTGGCCAATTGAGTTTGGCTTTAAAAGGTAAAAAAAAAAGACAGGTAAGCCTTTGGGAATAGGGTCAAAAATAATATGGTAACTACATTATTTTATATTTAATTTTAAGTTAATAATTCTTTGGTATTTATTTTACGAAATGGCTATGAGAGAGAGGTACAAGATACTGCTCTAAAATAAATATTTACCAATTATTTGAGACTGTTTCCAGGCTTCAAAAAAACTGTGTTTAGTTTGAGTTTAGTTCCTTAAATTATTTTTTAATTATTTACCTGAAAAAATAAAAATGTGAAAATTATATTGTATTAATTTTAGATAGAAATAAAGTGAAATAGATAATGATATATAAAATAAAAGAGATTTATAAAAGGAATATTAAATATTAACAATTCTTGTCACTGTTTTTAAAGTAAAAAAAACGTGATTTGCTTTATGAATAATTTTGTTAATCATTATGCACATATTTAAAAAAAATTAATAATTCTTTTTAATTAATTTTACAATGAAATAAAATTAGATGCTTAAAATTATTAAAAATATTGTTATAGAAAACAAATATTTTCGTATCCTTTTTGATATTTACTAATTCTAAAATTTAAAGCAAAGAGTTATTAATTTCTGTTTTAATAACTGTAAATTAATTAATTACTAAACTGTGATTATTTACAGTTATTAAATAAAAATTAGATTTTAGAAAAAGATAAGAAGAGAAACCTAAAGAAATTGTTCTAAGAATAGGTATTTAAAAAAATATGAGACTCTATCCAAGGGTCTTTTAGACCTTAATAAATATTTTATTTATTTATCTTTAAAAATAAACCATAGTTTTTTGTTTTTAATTCGGAAAAATACATATTGAAAAAGTTAAATATATTGCTTTTAAAAGAAATATTTACTAATTTATTTGTGCTTTTTTTTAAGGTTCAAAAATGTTAATTAGCGGCTTACAATTTTGTTTTTTTTTTCAAATATTCACCTAAAAAAATTTTGTTTTTGTGTATAGATATATATTTCGAAAAATATTTATATATAAATTGAAGTAAATATTTTTGTATATTTTATATATTTATATATTATTTTTTATATATATTTTAAACTAGCATAAAAATCTCTAAAAATCTTCGTCACCTCCCAAAGTCTTCTGTGTCTTTACTTTTTTATAGATTTTATTTGTGCTTTTCTGTGACTTGTATTGGCTAAGCTTCTGGTTTTGTTTTTTAGTTTCTTTTTTGATTATTTTCTTTATTTATTTTGTTTTCCTTATTTTTTATTTTGTATGCTCTTCAGAGGCACCGCCGCCAACGCTGCCTATCCGTATAAAAACAATTGCTCCTGTTGTTGCTGTTGTTGGTACGCAATTTAAATGGAATTTCTGCTACTGGGCCCAGGGAACACTGATCGCCATAAATAATCGCTGCAGTTGCTGCTGCCGGTGGAAGCAGCATCAATGTTGGCGGTGTCGCAGCAACACGAGCAGCAGCAGTAGCAGTAGGAGCATGCAACAACACCAGCAATATGGGACTTGCAAGCAGCAACAATAGCTGGTACAGGAGCAGCAGCATGCAGCAGTAGCAGCCGCAGCAGCATACAACAACATCATGCAGTAGCTGCATGCAACAGCAGCAACAACAACAGCAGCAGCAGTTGCATTTGCAACGGCGACCGCATCTGAGATCGCGCGATAAGGTAATTGGACTATTATGTCAAAAAGTATTTGGCGTTTAAGAAATATGGCCTGGCATTTGACATTTCGGCAGCAGCCAAGCAGTAGTCACTGTGTTACCCCTCCTAGCCCCTCCTCCTTGCGCCCCTATATATATATCCATATATATATATATATCCCCTCCCGATACCGATACCGATACCCCGTCCTGGTTAAGCTGTGTGCAATTGCCACAGAAAACAAAAGGTGCACATTAAAAACGTGGCTCGATATCGAGATTGCATTGATCGAGGCCACTTTAGGGGGTTAACAGCGAGGGGGGGAAGGGGGGTTTTGAACGCATTGTCACCAGGCAAGCAGAGTGTTAAGGGGACTTCGAAATGATCAAAGCCAATGTGCGTGGTCATGTAATTGATTACGCCGCGATCTCAAGATCCCCGAGATCTCCCCAAGATCTCCGCCGAGTTCCCCAAGATCTCTTGTGGCTTCTCAGCAGTTGAATGGGAATCGTTCCACAGAATGGACATGGAAATTGGAGGAACAAAAAAAGGAGAGGGAGGAGTATAGGGAAAAGGAGCAGCTTCTGTAATCCGTTTGTTCTTCAAGATTAATCATGAAATCTGCGCAAGGCTGCGATGATCAATGGAAAGCGATTGTTTCGGTTTCTAATCGAATTAAGGATTACGGGGGCTTTGAGTGAATTAGGGGTAAAAGGGATTTATTACAAAGAGACCAAAGAAAAGTGCTTAAAAAAAACCATTAAAATAAAAAGAATAATATTAATAATGATAGTTATAAAAAGCAATATATAATGGCTTCAAATGCATACAATATATATTTAATAATACAAATAATATATGAAAATATAAATACAATAATGAATAATAACATAAAAATATAAATATAATAATAAAAAGTATTTAAAAAAAAAATAATAATAATAATATAGTAATAATAATTAAGGCAAACCTATTTATTTTATAACAAAAGCTAGAGCTATAAATAAATCAATTTTTAGGGAATTGATTTATTATGGAAATTGTTAAAAAATAATTCGATTAAAATCAATTTAAGTCCACAAAAGTAAAAATTTAAATCCATAAAAAATTATGTTTTCGTCTTAAAATAATACAAATTTTTAAAATGTACCATAGATTCATTACATATTTTTTACATTTTTAAATTTTCCAGTTATGATTATATATTTATTTGGAAATATATATAATTTATTAAAATCAAGTTTTATATAATGATTTTATATTAAAGAATATTTAATAATAATATAAGTATTTCAATAACTTTAAAAGAATATATTATTAACGAATAAATAGTAAATCATAAATGAAATAAATAATATAAAAAACTAAGGTCATCAATGAGTGCAACAGAAATTTTTGGGATTAAAAAATGAGTGCTACAAAATTTTAAATTGCTCATAAAAAACTACTATGCTCTTCTGTTTTTCAAAATTGTTCGATTTTTTTACTAGGATCTTCCCAGGATTTTTTTCAGTACCCCAAATAATAACTTTATTTGATGTATTTCTATCCAAAATTATTTCTAAATAAAAAAAAAAACAAAAGGATAAAGATAAAGATATTAAATAAACAATATTTATTTATTCTTCCAACCAAATTTCGTTCTAGAAAAATACCTACAACCCCAAAATATCCTTCATCAACCTGACGCCTTTCAGGATTAATGCCAAAGTGGAACTCTAGGAATTCCAGGGAAATTGGCAACGCCTCGAGTTGGACTTGGACTTGGACTTGGAACTGGTAGTCCGACAAACTAGTTACACCAATAACCATAACAATAACAAATTAGCATCGCATGCTCCCCGGCGATTAATTTGGCCTTTACTATATGCTTTCGGGCTTTCGGGTGCCCCGCGAGACGTTGTTTTTTACGAGCATTGTTTGTAGCTCATTAAGAAAATTTTGCGCGCTTCAACGACGACTAACGCCATGCCGACAAAGGGAACAAAAATAATACTTGCTGCAAAACAACAAAAAAAAATTAACAACAAAAAGAATAATAATAATAATAAAAAATGGAGAGCGGATTTCTTGTGTGTAGGCATAATTTGAGGCCAAAATCGCACAGTTTATGCAAATCGCGGAAAATTACGAATCGCTGGAAAAAGACATTTTGGCATGCGAGTATAATTTTGTTGTTGTTGTTCTTAAATATATTTTTCAATTGGCAACAAGTGGCTACCTTAAAAAAAAAATTAAACTACCTTTTTTATTACCTTTATGATCTCTGAATTGACGTCACATTGGTCTTTGTAACTGGAGCAGCAGTTTTGAAGTGTCGCGGTTTATTTTCTGGCTTAAATTTTCTTGTTTTTGTTTTTTGCTTTTGGTTTTTTTTTTTTCTTAAGTTTTCCCACTCCAACTGACACGTTGCACTTTTCACTGGAAAATTGGTCCGTCTTGGATTCTGTTCGGCGTTTGTGAGTTCTCAGCAATCTTTTGTGTAATTGGAGGCGGAATCTTGGCCGGCCACAAAACGCTTTGAACTCGCCCATTTGCCCATTTGGCAGTTGGCGTGGGAAATGCGAACGCCTTGAACCGGGTAACAGTGGGTTGAAAATGGTTGAAAAACTATCGGAAAATATTATTTAAAAATTTATTGAAGATTTTAAAGCTAATAATTAGAAGGGTTAAAGAGATAGTTGAAAGGAAGATCTCAAAAGGGAGACTGATTGACACAAATAAAATTAATAAAATTTCAATTTAAAATACTCTTTGAATATCCATTTTAATGTCCACTAAAATTTCTAATTAAATTTGTATTTTTAATTATTAATTTCTATCAAAATTTCTCTTTAAATTATCATTTAAATTTCTATTAAAACTTGTATTTAACTTCCTCTTACCCTTTCCTTTACACATTTCTTTAAATTTATATTTAAATTTGCCTTTAAATTTATTTTGAACGTTCCCTTAAATTTCTTTTAAATATTTCCTTTAAGTATTTACTAAAATATCCTTTTTTATTTCTTTTAAAATTTCCCTTACATTATTTTAAATAAGGTTCCCCTATTTTAACGTTTAATTTCTCATTGAAATTCTTATTTAATTTCTCTTTAAATTTTGCGTTCAGTATATATTTTGAAATAAGCTTCATTCCTATTTCATACACCCTTTTCCCACAGTGCACACACACTGTGCTTAGCCTGCTGAATGAAATGAAATAAATTTCAGCCGAATTGGCACTCTTCTCGACCCCTTTTCGCCTTTTTGGCTTAATTTTTTTTTGCTTTTTTGTTTTGTTGCAAACTCTCTAACACCCGCAAATGCTGCTGCAACTGGCATTCTGCTTCTGGACCGATCCGAGCTGGGCTTGAGCTAAAGCTGACTCCGGAGTCAGAGTCTCTGAGTCTGATCAGAGCATGTGGCAGCTGCGCATTTGCATCAACTGCACTCCGCACCAAAGACGGTTCCCCCCTCTTTTCGCCGGGTTTATCTGCCCGGGATTAAGGCCAGGCAGCAGCCAGCCGGCCCAGCTGCGTTTTATTTTCGAATACTCTGAACTTGGGAAGGTATAGTGAGTTGGAAAGTAATTAAAAATATTTTGAATATTATATTTAATATTAAATATAATTTTTAGTTTATGAAAAACATTCAAAAATTTATTATAAATTTAATTTAATTTAAATCGTTCTTTTTTCTGTCTTAAAAATGTATTGTTAACAGTCACTATTTTATTTTTACAAATTCATTTGTTGGTGAAATATGTATCCTAATGTAGGAATTTTATATACTAAAAATATTAACTGAGAATTTATGGGAGTTTAAATTTTAAAGGTATATATATAAAAAAAAATATACTAAAATTTATATTAATATTTTTTCCTTTTTCAAAATAAATTCTTTTAAAATTTCAAACATTTTCTTTTAGAATTTTAAAATATTTTCAAGGTATAAATGTTTTTTCCAGTCACAAATATATGTTTTTTTAGCCCAGTAACTTATATTCTCTTTAACAATTATAAATTTATTTTCATAAAAAAAATTAATAGAGTATTTTAAGCTTCGTTTAGTCAAATTTTTTTCGGTTTGCCTTTGGTTAGTGCCTCATGCAACGTGAGCTGCAAGCCACACACTCCATAATTTGCCTGCTGTTTCCCTGTTTTGTTGTTGCAGCTAGTTATGGTTGTTGTTGTTGTTGTTGGTGTTGTTGTTGTAGCAGTTGTTGTTGTTGTAATTGTTGTTACTGTTGCTGCCGTTGGTGTCCCAGTGTCTGGGGTCTCTGTTGATGTTGTGACTCCTTCGTTCGCATTTCGCATTCGCGCTTATCTCGCACTCGGCTCGTTTTCATGTCTTTATTTATAATTTTATTGATAAAATTGACATTAATCGCACGTTTAAGATGATTTTTATCGCCTCGCGTGCAAATTGCTTACAATTTTTCTCCGTTCTCGTAACCCGAGAAACCGAAACCGAAACATTTTCTTGTAAAACTCTCCTTCATTTCCAGTTTTAAACTGTGTTTTATTGCCATCTCGTTGTCGGTTTTGAGTGTCGGTGTCGGGCGTTGAGGTGCGAGCAATTATTTGATATGACAGCTCGGTCACAAGCCGACAAGAAAAATGAAAATAAATACAAAAAAAAAAACAAAAAAAAAGAAAATACCGAAGAAGACAACCTGTCAGGCTTAAAGAGATAGATGCCCGAAGGCTCTTAAAGGGACACTAATTGACCCAAATGGGGCGACGGAACAGGGCTTAAATGAAATGTATAAAATTTTTGAAATAGTAATTGCAGTTGTTAAAGTAAAGAATTTGTTGGGGAAGGTTTTACCTACTCTTTAAAGAAAGTTTTATCATTGGGAATGGTATTAAATATTAACAAAAGTATTTATTTTGTTTATTGAAATTTATTCTTTGAGGTTTGCAATTGCAATTGAAGTTTTGCTATAAAGTTAATACAAATGGTTATTCATATTCCTATACTGCACCTTATTTAATTTTTTTTTAAAGCTTACATTTAAATAACCCTTAAAATTAGTATTTAAATTTTTATTTCAACTTATATTAGAATTTCTCCTGGAATTTCTATTTAAATTTCCATTTAAGTTTCATTTAGATTACCTTTTCAATTTCCATTTCCCTTTTTAAATATACTTAAATTTACCTTTAAATTTATATTTATATACAAAATTAATTAAGCTAATTGAAATTTATATATTTTCCTTTAAATCTCTTTTTAAAAAGGCTGTGTAAATATCAATGTTTACTTTCCCTTTAGTATTATTTGGCATTTCTATCAAATTAACCATTCAATTTTATTCTTAAATTTATATTTAAATTGTCTTTACTTTTCTTATATTTTTTCATAAATTTATGTTCAAATTCCCCCTTAAACCTCCATCTGAATTTGTATTAAATTTTTTATTAAATTTATTTTAAAATATCTATGTTTACTCTTCAATTAAAATTTTTAAATATTTCAAATTAAATTCCCTTATTAAATTTTAGTTTTTAAATTTGTATTTTCAAGTATTTTTTTAATTTTCCCCATACATTTTTATTTACATTTTCTTTTAAATTTCTGTATAAATTCCCCTTTAATTTTCCTCTACAATATTTTTATTGCTCGCCACAAAATAACCAAGTTATCTCTCGATTGAAAAATATTTCCTCCGAACTCTTCCTGTTATTTCTCGTTATCATTTCCGCAGTCCAACTACGAGCCCAAATAACTCTCTCAGCCATAAATATATGAGGGCCAGCAGAGAGAGAAAAAAAATGGGAAATAATAATGTATATATGAGGAGATAGGGAGAGAGGCAAATTTATGATTTTATTTGGCTTCCTTTCGGCAAAATTTCAATAAAAGAAATAGCTGAGTGGAAAATCAATGCCAGAAATAAATTCCCCACAGCCTTTTCTTTGTATTTTTTTCTTTTCTTTTCTTTTTTTTTGTATTATTTTTTTCTGTCCACATTTTGTCGGTTTGATATATGAAATGCGTTTGTTGCCTCGTTCGCTTCACTTTGGGGCACAGCATTTTCCCACATTAATTTTCCTAATTTCGAAAGCCAACCCACACACACACACACACACACACTTTGGAAAATCTGGTGGATTGGGAGGGAGGAGACGAGAAGGACGAGCTGAAGAGCTGACTGCATCCCCGCAGGACAGCGCAAAACTATTTATCAATGCTGAAACATTTCAAATACATTCTGCGTTTTTAGAGCAGCAAAAGAGGCGGCGGCAGTGGCAGCCGAGGGGAGGGGGGGAGAGTCGGCCAAGATTATGATGGAGATCCCAGGACACCCACTCTTGCCCCTGCCTATCCTTGGGACACTGAGAGAAAATGTCCTTGAAGTGAGAAGAAGATTAAAAATGTACCTAAACTATATTTTTTAGATTTACTAACATAGGTTTCTTTTTTAAAACTTTTCTACATAAATTGATGTATTTATAATATAAATGATTTTCGGGAATTTGGAAAATTATTTAATATTTTTTTTTTATAAAGAAAAATGTCTTTAAAAACATTTAAAGACATTTTTCTTATATAAAATATATAAATTATTATTTATCTTTTCTCCTATTAAAAATTTATTAAAATTTAAATTCACTAAAAAAAATTAATGATTTTATAAGCGTTTGGGTTATTATTAAATATTTTCCATACAGAAAAATGGTTTTTAAGACTTTTTTTGTATATAATATAAATAAACTTGTTTTATTTATTTTGCTTCCCTTTAAATATATTTATATAAATAAAGTAAAAAAAAAATATTTATAATTATAGGAATGTTTGGTAAATCCTTTCATATTTTTTTTAAATAAATAAAGATTCGAAGATATATTTTTTTTCAATTTAAAATGCATAAGTTTGGATTATTAATCCTTTTCCCCCTTTAAACTTATTAACAAAAGTTCTTAATGATTTAATAAATGCTTAGAAAATTATATACAACTTTTGTAGATAGCAAATTAATTTCTAATATTTATTTTTGGATTTATTTTTCATATTTTGAAGTGCATTCTTCCCTCTCGCATTCCCTGTCAAATGAAGCGGCAAAAAAGTAGCTGGAAAATGAAATATGCCAGCGACGTCTCCAGCTCCCCTTACTGTCAACCCAGCTCCTCCCTTCCCTCCTCTTGCTCCTCCTTTTTCCTCCATTTTCCCCCTCCCCCTTCACATCCTTCTCCTCGGCTGTCCAAGCCACCGGCTGCTAAGACAACTGGCGGCGCATTAAATGACGCTCCAGCGACATCTTACGCAATGGTCGAATAGCCGATAGTTCACAGGGATAAAGCAGTTGGTGATGGCAGAGATTGTGTAATAAAGAACTCAGTGTATATAGTAAAAAATAACAAAAAATACTTGAAAAATATATAAATAAATATATAAATATAAAAGAAAGCAAACAAAATATTTTAAGAGAATTTAAGAAACATTTTCACATTTAAATTGGTTCATTCAATAAATCATTGCATACTTTAGTCTTAGTTTCAAGTGATTTCGAATCATTAGAAATGTAATAATGTAATTTTTTAAAGTTACAAAAATGTATGTATAAAATAAGTTTATTTTTTTAATTTAAGTCAAGTTTTGAGTACTTTTAAATTATTTATTTTAAGATCCTTAAAATGTCTTTATAAAATGTTTTTCTTTAAAAGTTAAAGGGATTTTCTAGTAATTTTTTAATTTTTTATAATTAAAAACTTGGCTTTTTTTACCTTTCTTGAAAAAACAAACCTTATATTACTAAAAGATTAGGAATTAAATATATATAATTTTAAATATAGGTCAAAGAAACACTAGACTTATTTTTGTATAATATTAATAGGTTTAAAAAAATAAATACCTAAGAATTTATTTTGTTTTATTTTATGATTAAGAATAAGTTAATAAGAAAATTTGGATGAGTGTATATTATTTTTTTATATTTATAAAATTTAGAAATATTTAATAAATAAATATACAAAAAGCCTCCAGAGGCCTTCTAAGACATTCCCATAACCGATATTTAGTGCGTGTCACGCTCTCATTTTCCTTGAAGCTGGCCCTTTTAGCTTTTCCTCTGCCTCTGTGTGTGTGTGTGTGTGCAAGTTTCTGCCCACACACAACACATAGAAAATTGCATTTCGCCTGCTGCAAAATATTTCACTTTAGAGGACAAACAGGTCACAGGCTGACTTTTGCACACGCACACACACACACACACAACCCTGGCAGGGTTTCCACCCGCATTTTCCACCATTTCGTATGCAGCTGGCGTATGCAGTAAGGCGGCAGGAGGGGAAATCGAGGAGGAAAATCGCAAGGAGGAATGGAAACTTTTTGGCGCGTCTCGGCCAACAAACGCATGCATTTATCCGGGGTGGAAAACTCCCCGAAGCACGTAAATAAATCTTAAAATTGTAAAACCCGCAAAGGCGAATGGGGGAGACCCTCTAGGGGGGGAGGGGAGGGTTAGGGGGAACAGGGGGAACTCCCTTTTGGATCTGTCGCCATTTTGCGATGTGTTTTGCCGCCATTGCCGCAGCAAATTACGCAAGGCGCCACCTACACCGCCTCGCCCACCCCTCGCAACCCTCCGCCGCCCTCTCAACGGTTCAACTAACGTTTGTCCTTGGCATGTCCTTTGGCGCGCTTTTGTGCATTTAAACCGACAACATGGGAGGGGTGGCAGAAGGGGGTTGGAGTTTTCCCTGGCAAAAGCTGAGACGACGGCAAAATGCAGTCATTACGGAAAATTGGTTTTGGGGCTAACGCACTTGCACATTTCATGGCTATGATGAGCATCCAGCAGGCAGCAGGATTGCGGGGGGGGAGGAGAGGAGGAAAAGCGGACGGAAAAGCTGGAAAAATGCGTCGTTTCAAAAGTTTACTTCTCGCATATTTTTCTTCAAATTGCATGCGATTTTTACTTGTTTGCCCGCCGACGCCAACTTATATTTTTATTTTTTTTTTTTGTATTTTGTGAGGTTTTCTTTTCGGCAAAAGGATATGATGATACGTTTGGGACACAGTAAAAAAAATGAGGAATAAATAAATAAGTAAGCAGTTGGGAAATATTTAAGAATATTATTTTGAACATTGTATATATTTGTATTATTTATTTTATGAACAAGAAGTTCTCCAAGGATTTCAGACAATATTTTAAGAGGTTTTTATGGCAAAAAAATAGAGAAGACTAAGAAAAATATAGATATATATATATATAATCTTATATATATATATTTTTTCCAAATAAATTAAATAACTCTCCCCCACAGTGATCACTGTATTATTTTCGAGGAACTCCAGCACCTTGGTTGCTGCTTGCATTTTCCCGCTTTTCACAGGCAAACGACACACGCATCGCATATTTCCAGCGATTTGTTAGTGGGTCCTCCCCCCCCCCTTTGGACACACTTTCCCCGGGAAAGCCTCGCCCCCCGCCCCCCTCCCTCTCCCCTGGGGTAATCGCATGTGGTTTGTCAGTATCCGTACGCCCAACCACCCACCGCCAGCACCCTTTTTGGCTCGTGAAGGTAATTTGCTAAGACCAAAAAAAATAAAAAGAGGTAGCCAAAATAGAAAAAAAAATGTAAAAGAAAAGCATAAGATGCGATAAGATAGGGGCAGAGAAGATGGAAAGAAGAGAGAGAGGAATACAGACTAATGTGGGGCTTACAAGGATAAACTTGTGCAATTGCATCCTTAGCCAGGGGTGCCCACAGTCAGGAATGCCCAGCCATAAATACAAATTAATTGTTATTAATGGTGTTAAGGTGTGGGGGTTAAAAATAAGGGGAAAAGACTTATAAAAAAAATCAAGGAAATCAGAGAAATTATATTATATATATTAAGTAAACAAGATAAATATTTCATTAGAGCTGGAAAAAGTATCTAAAAATTTCTTAAAAATCAAAACGGAAATACTTTTACTTCAGCAAATAGTAAAATTCATAAATAAATATATAATTTATTCAACATTTTCCTAAAAATATTTAATACTGCTTTATTATTAATATTTTCATGTATTAGCCACTTTCATCTAATTTCTTTATTGGCAATCACTGGCTAATGAGCAATTATCGATAGTCTCTTGGTATCCCTAATTAAATCAGTTCAAGTTGGCAGCTCTTCAAGTCAAGTTATGGGCCGGCTTCTTGCGGTTTTCGCCCATATTTTCTCTTAATTTTTCTTGACCATTTTCCTCTATTTTTTTTTTCTTTCTATTTCGCTGCGCCTCTTGGTAGCTTGGTTAAATTTCACACTTAAGGGGCCAAAAGGGTAAAGCGAAGCTGGCCCAGCTAGCTATTAAAATGCGATTTGATGGGGAGCCAGAGATCCACCTCTTCGCTGTGCCTTAAATACTCTATAAAAAGGTATAGGGAAAATTTTATGGACTTAGGATGCATTAAAAGAGAAAAAACTTTAATTTGTATATATTTAAATACGAAATATGAAAGAAATTATTAATTAAAGGTTTTTATATTTCTAGAAAAATCATTTCATAGGGAAAATAGGAAAAAAAAAACAAGTTCCTTGTACTTAAAATATATAATTTTAAATAAAACTTAAAGTAATTATAAACTTAGCAAAGGTATTTAATATTTTAAGAATGATTATGTTAAGGAAAAAATATATTAAAGACAGTTTAAGTGCTTTGAAAAAATATTTAAAAAAAATTTAATTAGGAACTTAAAAAATTCAAGGCAAATAATATTATATGAAGAGTTTCTAATACTTAAAAATTAATTTAAAATAAAAAAACAAATTGCAAACTAAGCTAATGAATTTTATATTTAAATAAAGGTCATATAACAGAGAAAAATTTATAAAGGAAAATGTTATTACATAAAATATTGTTCAAAATAAAAATTAATCTTTTTCATAATTTTTTAAGATATAAAAAGATTTAGTTTTATTTTAATTACTACTATTTTAGGTACTAAAAATTTTCCTTCATATATATCATATATATTTAAAACAGTTTCCTATACTTAAAAATAAATGTATTATTAATTTTAATCTATTTATAAATTTAGCAACTGTGTAAAGGCAAGAAAAACGACCTACTTAACTTATTTATAAATGTTTTTAAATATTTTTTATTATACTTTGAGTATTCATTATACCTTAACCCATACCCTAGACCTTTTCCCATACTTGTTTTTGGTTAATTTCCTAACTCACCAGATTGATTTCGCGCGTAAATTTATGCGCACTTTATTGCATTTTGGCGAGAGAACCTTCCTTACGGAAAATAAAGAAAAACCTAAGACAGCACTTGGTGCATTTTCCCAGGCCAACAACAAAAAAGCAGAAAGAAAGAAGATTTTCCCCGGCACGTCGGCAGCCGGCTAAGAAGATAAGCCTCCTGGATTCGAACTCGGACTTGGGATTTGTGAAGGAGACGGAGACGGAGACGGAGACGGAGCCGGAGTCTGGGGGCCTTTGGGCAGCGTATTTTATTTGGAGCACTTGGCCTCCGATGAAAGGCTGAAAAGAAGGCGGAGGAGCAGCAGGAGCAGAAGGGGTTACTGGGCAGGAAGGGGGCACGACTGGCCCCTGCGAAAGGTCAATTGATGGTGCCGGCCGATAGGCTGTAGTTGCTGTAGTTGTTAACTTAAAACGTGTAAACTGCAAGCGGCGAATGAAAATAAAAAAAAAAAAGCAGCAGCAGCAGCACTAGATCACTAAGAGAAAAGTCTCTGAAAAATATGAAAAACATTTCTAAAAAATATTAAAGAAAAACTGTGATTACAATCTTAGAGTTAGCTGAGAAGAAAAATATAAACAAAAGGTTTATAAGGCTAGGAACTAAAGAAACTAAAACATTTCTACCTTCAAATAAAATTGTTTAATTAATTAATATTTTATGTATCAATTTTAAGCTTTTTTGTTGTTGTTTTAAGACAAATAAGATAATGTAAAGTTAGACACTAATTTATAAAATTTAAGCTTGAAGCGTTGAAAGACTTTATACAAAATAAATTTAAACTTTTTATGGGAGGATTTTAATTAATACATTTATTGGAATTTTAATTGGGATAAAAATAGGAGTTTTACAACTGTTGAAAAGCTATTAAAAAAAATGTTAACCTTGTAAACATTAGAAAAAAAATATATAAAAAATAAATAAATTACAAAAAAAGAAATAAAAAATATTAATTACAGAAAAAATAAAATAAATACAAGTAATGCTTAAAATAAACACTGGGCTATAGAAAATAAATATTAAAATAATCCTTCCTGACTATAAATTCTATTAAGGAAAGGGTTATCAATTAAATTTCATAGCATACTTTTAGACACCTTTTTTAAGGGTTTTTAAAACCCCAGTAATTTCCAAAGCACTGTTAATTATTTAGTTTATTTTCGAGCCTAAATTCTGCATTTTTTTGTATATTTAAAATATTAAATTAAACATTTCTTATTGTGCCGTGCATTGAAGTGTTGATATTTTCCGCCAGCATTTTTCTCATCGAGTTCAACGCGCGCGCCTTCAATTAAGATTCATCTGCAAATTGCAGCCAGTTGAAGGTAATTAACTTCTTTTTACGATTTTTTTTTTAAACCTTCTATTAAGAGAGCTGCAAGCCAGAGCTTATTAAAGAAATTTTAAAAATAAATTAAGGCCTGAGCTAATTAAAAATTAATTTAAACCTGAGCATAGAAATTTTAAAAATAAATGTAAGCTCTTAAAACCAAAAATTTGTTTGGGAAAATACATAAAATACATATAAAGAGTTCTTATAATTATTTAAAAGAATGGTAAATAAATTAAAGCTTATTGTTTTTATTTTAAATGAATCTCAAAGCATACTAATTAAAATAAACTATAATTTGCATTATTTTATTACTAACAAGACTAATTTAATGTATCTCAAGAAATGTATATTATTATAGTAATTATTTTAGTTATATTTTATTATATATATATTTTACTTATTTCTTTATCTTATTTACTTAAAATTATTTTCCCCACCAAATTCCTCAAGTGTTCCTTGTTTACCTTATTTATTATATAGAGAAACACTCCCATCTCTTTGCTATTCATTCACATTTGCGTTTGTATGTTTCCAACTATTTACAGGATATTTTCGCACCTTCAATAGGCACCTGCCAGCCGTTGGCAGCTCCTCCCACCCCCCGTCGCCCACCTATCCACATGAGGAAAATACCAATCCCAGGACCCGTGTTCCTTGTAACATAGGAAAATGCCAGTCCTTCATCGGGACAACATGGATAAAATAAATATTAAACGGCCTTCCTGTGCGCCTTGTTTTCGTTTTGTGTGTATGCATATCTAGATACACACATACATACATACATACATATATGCCATATCCCCGTATATCCTGCACATCCTGTGTACCCAAATTGCAACCACAACAACAACAAACAAACAAACAAACAAGGAAGGGGCGGGGGAGGGAGCTGTCGACTGGCGGGGGGTTTCGCCTTAAAAGTCAAAAGTAAAAACAAGTCAATTTACGTCAAGCACTTTTGCTATAAAGGATATTAGAGTAGAAATACAACAACGACATGCCAACATTTCCGACATGTAGGCGTCGACTGCCGGCGCCGTTAGAAGCACGTGGTGCCCTGATGGTCTGGCCAGGCCAGGGGCGGGGGAGAGATGGGGGTTATGTGGAGGAGTATGGTGGAGGGTCCTGTAACCCCCTCCCAGCATTGCCAGTGCTGTCAATTTATCCTTTTCCTTTTCACTCTTCATTATTTTATGATCCCAAAGGAGGAGGGAACAGGAAATCAAGAAGAAAAGCTGGAGAATCGTCGTGGGATCGTTGTAGAATTGTTCTGGAATTTTTGTAGAATTGTTGTGGAACTGTTGGCAAATTGTTGTAGATTTATTGTGGAATTATTGTGGAATTATTGTATAATTACTGTGGAATTGTTGTAAAATTGTTGTTGAACTGTTGTAAAAGTATTGTAGAAGTGTTGTTGAATTGTTGTTGAATTATTCTGAAATTTTTGTGAAATAATTAAAGAATTGTTGGGGATTTTGAGGCTTTTTTGGAGAATTTTTGTACAATTATTGTAAAATTTCTGTAGATGCCGATCATGTGTACATATAACTTTTGCTATAAATATATATCTCTACAATAATCTGTACCTATAATTTAGCATAAAATTATTTCTACAATATAATTAAACATCCTTTTTTTTTAATAAACATTTCCCCGCTTTTGCACCTAATATAGCTCATTGTCAACACTGGTGGGCGGTTTTCCTCCCCCTCGTTCTCGTCTGATTCCGAATGCAACTGCCATTTGCTCCGAGGTGACCATTTTGGGTGCGGGGCTATGAGAATGCGAATGCGAATAGCAGAAGGGAGGTTGGTGAGTGGAGAATGGAGACTGGAATGAGCATTGCATGCATGTCATTTGTACCCCGACATCGCAGGGGGTGGCTCTATAGCTATGGCTATGGCTTTGGTGCTCGGTGTTCGCTGTTCGGTGGGTCGAAGGGCGTTTTTCTGCGCCGTGCATCTTGCAACTTGTCGGGGGCTGCAGTGTCAGAAACAAAATGGCGCCGAATGCACTGGAGAATTAGGGGAGAGAGCTGGGAAATGCATCTAATTAGGGATAAATTTCTCAGGGAAATTATTTATACGTATAAAATTCAATTTAAATTAAATTAAATTTATACATTTTCTTAATAACATTTAAATAATTTAATATAGTATTAGAAATTCTTTGAGAAATTAATAAAAACAAGTAAATAAATTTTAAAATGAAATGGAAAGTAAGATTTTGAATATCAATATAAAACTGCATATCAAGAAAGACTTTAAAAATTCTTTAAAAATCCTCAAAAATACTGAAAAAATACTCCGAAAGTGGCTAAAATTTGTATTATATAATTAAATACATCCCGAAAAGTATGCACCACAACTTCGCCTATTTTCTGGTATACTTTTGTGCTGCACTTTTGGATGGATTTTAAATCTCCAAATATTTTTTTGTACTCAATTAAAATATCAAAATCAAAATTTATTTTTTGTTAAATACGACTTAAATATAAATAATAAAAATAAATGTGAAACGTACTTTAAAATTCTCCAAAAGGTCCTTTAAATGGGATTATTTCTTAATGTAATTGCTGATTATTTGGATTTTAATTTTTTTTTAATTACTTCTTATTTATTTAGTCAACTTAAAATATTTGCAAAATTATTTGCAGTGCCATCGCTTCAGGTTTCGTAGGCGCAGCGAAGTTTTAAAACAGTTTCAGGCGGAAATTGCGTTGCCATTAGGCGAAGGGCGAGCGTGAAGCGATGGCCACCCTGCTGCCACGCGACCTACCCCAAAAAACAAAAAAAAAAAAAGGGAAAAAGAAACAAGAACAAACCCCAAGACCCAAAATGAAACGTACATAAAAATCGTGGCGGAAAGAAAATGGGAAATAAGGTAAAGTAAGGGCACGAAAATGAGAAATAACAGCAAAGTCCCGAAGTCCTGAGTCCTGAGTCCTGAGTCCTGACCTACCGCAACGCATTTTGGCCTGGCTAAGGGTAGTTCCTCCCTTATTTTGTTTTCCTTTTTCCCCATCTTCTCTGTGTTTGTGTGTGTAAGCTTTTCCTTTTGGCCGTCGTCCCCCGTCTCATATTTATGCTTTGGTTTCAGCCAAAACAATTTAATACATTACATTTTACTGGCATTTCCTTTTACTTTGCTCAAAAGCGCTGCACGCACCCTGAAAAAGGGGAGCGGAAAAGCTGGAAAAGCGGGAAAAGCTGGCAAGGTGCCTGGAGTTGTGGGTGGCGCATCCGGACTGTGGCGCAGTTTTCGCCATAAATAATGCCATAATGCCCTCGTTTCGTCTTTATTTCCCTCCCCAAAAAAAAAAAACCGGGCAACAGCCCGGCCACAGAGGGTTAAGACGACGTCTCCCTGGGTGGAGGGGAGGGGGTGGCTAAGAGCCCGCTCATCCCGATTATGGGACAGATCATTGAGGTGAGCCCATGAATCGCTTTGTGCGAGGTCATTAAATGAATTAAACACAACCTGCTCAAGGTCAAATTGAAGTCGGCAAAAGGAGCAAAAGGAGCCAAGGAGAGCGCTGAGAAGCAAAGAAAATAAAAGCGAAATTATGGGATAATGGAATCCGGTATCCGGTGAAGTTTTCAAGTACAAGAAAAGCAAAGGAGTTTAAGGAAAGTTTCCCGGATTGCGAGATAAAAATCAAAGCGGGGGGAAAGGTTCAAGGAGAAACCTAAAACATAAGTTGCTTGTCATTTGTATATATTCGTAATAGTATTAATGGTATTTAATTATAATATAAAATAAATTAGAAATATTTATTATATGAAGGTTATTCCGAGACATGCGTTTGCCTTGTTAATTAAGGGCTTACCATGCTAAAATTTTTACTCAAAGGAAAAGAAAATAACAGATAATAAAATCTTAGATAATAAAATACTATATAAAAGAATACTATATAATAAAATACTGTATTTTAAAATACTGTATATTAAAATACTTTACAAAATAATTCAAGATAATAACCTAACAAATCGATCTATAAATAATTTTATTTGAATTTTACAATTCAGGTAACTGTTGTAGGTTTAACAAAGAAAATTCCTCATAATCCTTAATTAAACTCTGCTGTCATCGATAATAAATCGATATAATAATAAATAAAATAATAATAAATTGATATTTCTGGATACTGTCACAAGAATACAAAAAAAACAGCACCTTGCTGATGAAAACTATCAAATTATATAAACAAATGGACAAAATAAAATGTATATTTAAACCTAAAACCAATTCCTATCAAAAATTAAGCAGTTTATCAATATTTTTCGATAGTTTTCCGAACCGAACTCCTTGCTGTTGAAAAGTATTAATTAATTTAAACAAATGGAAATCATTTTGGCAGGCAAACAAATAAATTTTCCCTTGTTTGCACACAAACACGCAACACACACACAAAAAAAGGGGGGAAAAAGTCAGTCAGAGTCAGGTGGCAGTGGGGCTGAGGGGGGGGCTTTTTCTGCCACCCGGAGTCGACTCTTCAAAATGAATGCCGTGTGCAGATGTCCTGCCAATCAATGGCTACGCTTCAATAAACACATACACATATCGCATCCTGGGCGGGTAGAAGTTGGATCCTTTTTTTTTTTTGGGTGTTCACAAACACATATGCAAAGAGGGGGCGACTGGAAATGGGGGCTAGAGGCCCCCGCAAAAATTTGCAGCACGAACAAATCGTAAAAATTATTGAAAAAAAAAAAGAAACAAAAAAAAACAACAGACACAAAAAATATATGGAAAAATAGACATAGAAGGAAAGAAAGAGCAAAACTAGCTGAAAACTATTCAACAAGAAAGAGCGAGATGGACATTTGGCTGGTGAAAGAGAGGCGACGATGTTCAAAGAAAGAGAAAAACAAATTAAAAATTGTTCTAGGAGGCAGAGAAGTGCAAAAAAATACAGGAAAAACTCACTTTAGTCAATTTTCTTTCCTTGATGAGTGTAGGTTTTGTTTTTCTGTTTCTACCAGCTGAAATTTGGCAATCAACGATGGGTTAAGGGGGTTTTCGAGTGTCCTTAAAATATGTTTATAATTTTCACCTCAAAAAAATTGATAATCACCTGAATGCCTCTTTTTTTATAATTTCTTTATAGTAAATAGTGGAAATATCTTAATTTCTTCTTAATTTAATAAAAATTTCTATTAAATTCGTAATGTTTACTTTTATTTGAGGTTTCACTGTACTGAATCCAAGCAGGAAGAGGGAGTAACAAGCTCGACTCCTTCATTTATTGATGTGTAGCTGGTATCCCTATGATTGCCTTTTCAGAAACTATAAGCCCCACCCCTTCTGGAAACAAAAAACACCGCCTGTTCAGGCCCCTGAAAAACCCCCTGGTTCCCCCCTGATAAGCCCCCTCTTCTCACATACTCTCACTCCTGCACTGATTGCTTCATTTTTTATACTTCGTCCTCTACAAGCACTCAACATTTTGTTTCGCTTATTTACTCACACACAGCCAAAAAGATACTGAAAGGAGTGGAAATAGTTAGTGGAAAGAAAAATCTGAGATATGGTAGCCATTTTGTTACCCCCCCCCTTTTTTTTCCGAGGGATTCTACCTATGTATCTCTCTTCCTCTGAATATTTTTACAATTTTTAATTAGAAATCGTGCACACATGAGTTGGTCGCTTAATGAATGCAAAAGAACCAACAATGCTTGACGGGTAGAAAATTCTATGAAAATTTTGTCAATACAGGGAAATTCTTTAATATATTGACAAAAAAAGGGATGTAGCAAAGGAATTTCTTAAATCAGTTAAAGGGAAGTTTATTTCTTAATATAACGTAAGATATTCTATAATTAATATTTTCTTCAAGGAATTTTTGTATATTTCTAAGTAATTAGTATTTAAAAAATAATAACAAATTTTTTACATGGATCAAAACTCCTTAAAATGAAATTTTAAAAGTCCTTAAAAGTATATCGGTGTAAGATAAAATTTTCTAACTTGTGTTATGTCCGAGGCCGAAAGTTTAGTTCGCTTTTCACACCAGAAAACATAAAGTAAGGGGTGCGGGGAAATGCTATCATAACAAATTCGAAAAAGCTGCAACCAACTCGATATATAGCTATATATATACATATATATAGACAAGGGGCAGCCAGCAAAACTGACGCACCAAAAAGTCATTTGAAAGTCGCACAAACTTCGGGGGGGGGAGAGAAAGAGCTTCTCTTCTGGGGGGGTGGAAAAGGCAGTGAGCGTGTGGAAAACGAGGAAAATGCATTGCAAGGAAACGCACTTGTCAAATGGAAAGTGAAGGGGGGAAAAACAAAGGGCTCCTGTCAGCTTTACGGGCTGGGATAATTTTGGAAAATTTATAAACATATATCTTGTTTTAAGGAAAATCAAAACAATTGAAAAACTAAGTTAATTTTGTAAGAAAATTTATACACATTTTGTATTTTGATATTTTTCAGGCTACTATCCCAAGTAAATACTTTTTGAAAATGTATATCATATCTCAGAACATTATCTAAACTAATTCTTGTTGAAAAATGCGTTTTAAATGTAAAAGCAATAAAATTATTAAAAATTTTAAACTCAGGGAATAAAATATATAAAATAAAAATAATGAATCTAAAGTCAGAGGCCTTTTGAGTGACATTACACCCACATAAAAAAAAATATAAATAAGACCCTCACACACCCACAACTGGAAAAGCGCAAGAAAAGTGCCAACACAGGGTGTGCACACCCACACACACACACTGCCAGGACTAAGGACACTAGCTGGTGTGAAAAAAGGAAAATGTCAAAAGTGTTTACGCTGTCTTCCCCACACTTACACCCTCCCTCCCTCCTTATCTGTGGCATAAAAAATGGTTATATTCTCGTGGAAAAAAAAAAACAAGCCACGTTTTTTTAGTGGCCGGCCAAAAAAAAAGCTCAGCATTCATTATGTGCAACAACATCGGCATCAAATGTTGTCGACGTGGCAAAAGACGCAATGCAACGCAAGGCGACGGCAATAATACTAAAAACTAACAACAACAACAACAACTATCGGCAAATATCCCCCAAGTTGGCAGGACTCAGTGCCAACAAAAACGTACACTGGCAGAAACTTTATACAGAGGAAACAATGAAAAGAAAGAAGAATAGTAGAGAAAAGTAAAGAAGGAAAGCCGAAGCTAGATTACCCTAACAGTATGCCTTTCGATCATAATTTATCATAACTAACTAAAAATGATTAAATTTTGATTTGGAAAGCTTTTTTGTTTTGTTTCTTTTAAAGGTTTCAAAATCAGCAAATTGAGTTCAAAATAGGATTATTAAATATAATTAATAAGATAGGTTTAAATAGGATTTGTTATAGCAAATCGCTATTATAGGCTTGGACATCTTAAACTCTAATCAAAAACCTGAAATATTGATATTTTATAAATCAATATTTATAGATATTTTTATATGATCATTATGTCCAAAAAAAAACTAGTATATTCGCATTTTTTAAACTTATATTTAAGATATTTTAATATGATACAATTATTGACAAACCAAAGTTAAAAAACACTACAACTAAGTCAAATCAAAATAATGTTATTTTATTTTTAATAAGGTGCATCCTGTATTAAATTTTTTTTACATTTTAACCCTTTAAAAATTATCATAAAATTGGTAAAAATAATATTATTGTCTTACCTGGAATATGTTTAATTTATAGCGTCGTAAATTACTTCCTTCTGATAAAAAATATGATATTCTGAAAGGTTAAAAAAAATAAGAAACATTTTTATATAAATAAAGAAAAAATAGGTATTATCAGGAAAATGCAATGATATATCCCACTGATATATGCTTAAGAAAAGCATTCCAAAGTATATAAGAGCTTGACCCCAATGAATTTATTTAAGTTTTATTATTTATTTATAAACTGCAGAACAAAGAAAATTAGTCTTGTTGAATAAATATATTCCACACATTTGATTCTGTTAAGTAAAGAGAGAGAGAAGAAGGGCATATTGGTGATTGCAAAGTGTGTCCAGCCTGGTGGTAACGGTGATTGCAACAACGCTAACGGTGACTGTGTCACGTGACCGAATATCGAAAGGTGGACTCTGGTAGGCTCTGATAAGAGGTAAGAAGTGGCTGTGCGGGGGGATGGAGCCTCGTGTTAGGTGCGAAGGGACGCACAAAACGCAGCCAAAAACGAAATGAAACGAAAACTAAGCGTATAAGACGCCGGCGTCGACGTCGCAGCTGACTGCACCGCCGGCTGCCCAATGAGTCGCCACATGCTCTCATTCTATGGCGCTCTCTCTCGCTGCCGCTCTCTCTCCCTCGCTCCATCACAATTGCACTCCTCCCCCGCCGCCAGTGCAGCCCAACACAACTACTGTGGTGCTCTCCCTTTCGCCCACGCCTCCGCCTTCACACACACTCTTGGCGGACAGCAGGCTCACCCTTTTTCCCTCGCTCGGCCGACCGACCGACCGACCGACCGGCTCCCTCTCTCGCTCTCTCTATATTGCCTGGCTGTTGCATTCGTCGTGTGTTGTTGTTGTTCTTGCTGTTTCTCGCCTGTCTTTGCTGCTGTTTTTGTGTGTGTGTGTGTGCTTGTGTTTTTTATTTTGAGTTTTTTTTTTTGTTTCTCTTTTACGTTGCGTTTTTGCCAAAACGGGCGATTTTTGCTCCGGTGGTGTTGCTGTTTGTTGTTCTTGTTGCCTTTGTTTCGTTTATTCCTCTCCTCCTTCCGCTGTTGCTGTTTTTGTTTTTGTTGCTGCCGAACGCAGCACAATTTTTTTGCCGCCTGCCTGGCGCTTTGGCTGTGGTTGTTGTTGTTGTATCTTTGCAGCTGACTGCCAATTGTTTTTGGGCCAATCACAACGGAGTGCAAGCGTCGCATTTCGCATGTGGGTGTGGCCTAAAAATGCAACCCCCTGCAGGTGGACGTCGGCAGCGCTGTTGGCAGCGGCGTCCGCGCGCCTCATGTTGTTGTTGTTGTTGTTGCTGCGTTTAGTTTTGGGTGTTTTTTTTGTTTTTAAACAAATAAAAACAAACAAACATAATAATGTGTGTGTGTGTTTGACCAAACAACCAATTTAAGAAGGGGTGGGGATAGGCTCGCCAAAACGGTAAATAATTATTATAAACAATATAAAATAATATTTAACATTAAATAGTAATAATAATACTATTTTATATTAAATTTTATGAACTTATTATCCTAAAAATAATTACTTTAATGCGAAATCCTATTTTTAAAGAAAAATATACGGTTTCCATATGCTAATATTAATTTTTTTTCGCTCATATTTTAATTTATTTATATTTCTTAAATATTAAACAACTATTTAAAAATTTGTTTGGTACTCAACATGAAAAAGTTTTGCTTAAGCATTATTTTGTTACCTAAACTAAACTGTTTCATTAAGCAACATTATTTAAAAAAGCAACATATTTTTGCAATGCTTAAATATATTTAAATATTTTACATCTTCTTCCTTAATTTATTAAATTTTTACTATTAAAACTAACTGTTGGGCTTTAGAATTAGTTTGCTGTTTATTTATATAAATAAACTAAAGTAAATGCCACTCTCTTTAGATTTATACATTGTTTGCTTTGTTTATTAAAAGTTCTATGATATCTTTAAAGAATATTTTAATTAATTTCAAATAATTAAATAAAATACATAAGAAATGAATTCGTTAAATACATTTTCTGCACTATAAATATATTTAAAATACTAAATATACCTCAACTTAGTCTAGTTTAAAGCCTTTAGATAAACCCCAGAATTATAAAAGATAAACCTATATAAAATCTTCAACTTTTAATTATAATAAAAAAAAAAACAATTAATTTACTCAAAATTCACCTTACAAAAGGCCTTATTTTCTCTTTAAATCAATTAAATTTAAACACTTTTCCTCTTCATGTAATTCCCATAAAATAAATACCAACTTAAACCCCGGAGTTAAAGTTATTCTTCCTGGACTCTATTTGTACTTTCCCATTTATTTTTGTTTTCTATTTTTTTGTTTGTTATAGTTTTGGGTTTAAAATTTTATTCGCGAAAAGTTTTCACTTTCCTTCTGAGGAAAACTGGAGGAGAGGGTCGGGGGGGGCTGCTCCGTCTGGTGGAAAACTGCAACAATAAATACTTGACGCCACATTGTGCCAGTGCGAGTGCGAGTGTTTGACTTGCAAGTGGAAACTCCGAGAAAAGCGCGAACAACAACAACAACAACAGCGACAACAGGAACAATCTGTGAAAAGCGAGCAAAGGCAAAGGAAAGCGTCTGCGGGAAAACACTTTCAACTTTTCCAACCCGGGGATCAAGTCAATTGAGGAATCCAGATTATGAATAGCAAATGAGTTTTCGCCAACAACGAGCGGGTAATTATTTAATTTTCGCTTTTCAAACTTGACTTTTTGAGGAAATAAAGCGACAAACTAATTAATTACGATTAATTTGGGGGCTGTTTGGGATATATTAATAGCGGAATATAAGATACAAATTGTGCAAATATTAAGTTTTAAATTAAGCTAAAATCCTATTATGGCAAGGCCTTAGAAATTTAAATTAAGACTCTTATTTATTATTCCCTCTACCTTCAAGTTGCACATCTTTAAGATACTCAACTCTGACCGCATCTGAGCTCTGCACATGTATTTAAGATACAACGAATTCACTAAATATCCCACAGATACTCACTCAACCGGTCGATGCATTCAGTGAGCAGCAGACAGAGATATTCTCGCACAAAGGACATCCGAATAGTAGAAATAGTAATGCCCCGTCTAATGCTGCATATTGCATACATTTGTGCGCCAGGGGGGAAGGATCAGGGAAGGAGCAGGAGTGGCAGGAGGGGCAGCAGGAGCAGCTGCATAAAAAGTCCTTGCAAAATTTTATTTGCTGCTATTTTGCGCACAATTTAATGCCATTTTTATGCACTTAATGTTTGCCCAGATGGCTATATAAGCATATACGATATGTTTGTGTGGATTTGCATAGATATAAACAGATAGATATACAGACATATATATATATATATATAGATATATTTGCCAAGACAGCGCAAGTTTGGAGAGTGAAAGTTGCCCGGTTCTTTCATTCTGTGCCATTTGTTGTGCGGCACACACAGCGACCGGGATGGAGATACATATGTATCTGCCGGATACATTAAACAGGAAGCACTCCAAAGAGTGAACTATTTATGGGGAATATTTTATTTAGAAATTATCTAGATCAATGCGTAAGGGGTGCTATATAATTTGCTAATGTTTATAAAACCCTTTAAAAATATTCCCTTAAAGTTGTACAAAACTAATTTGCACTGAGTTCGGCACCTTGAAAATGCCATAGCATACTTTTAGACACATTTTAAAATGTTTTTAAGACTCTAGTGATTTCTAGAGTAAAATTAATATTTTATATTTGTCTCAGTTGATGGCTTGTTGTCAGGATTTAAATAAATAAGTTTATAAATATATTTTATATCTTACAAATTTAAATTATTTTATATTTATTTAGTTAAATATTTATTAAAAGCAAATATTTAAAGAAAACTAAAACAACAAATACTATAAACTAAATAAATAATTAAAAAAGAATTAAAAAACTAGGGATTTTAATTTACGAAAATATTTCCCAGTTTTTCCGGTTGCTTATTGGTTAATTCCTTATTTTGTAGCATACATTTTGGCAGCATTTAAAAATATTTCAAAGCCTCACAAACCAAAATATGTTAAAAAGCAGAGCCTGGGGTTTCTTATTTAGAAAAAATAAGCACTTGCTTTCTACATACAATTGTTTGGTATTGCCCAACTTTATAGCATACTTTTCGGCAGCATTTAAAGAGATTTCAAAGCCACAACAACCAAACGTTAAGCAGTTTAAGAACTCCCCTCAAGATACTTTATATAGAGTTTGCTGTATCAAAAGAGCACTGCAGCTAACTATATATATATATATGAATATAGATATATATAAATATGTGTGTGTGTGTGTGGCTGCATATATCGGTGGCAAAGTTTTCAATTTCGCTTTCAGCATAAATATGCCAGAGAGAAGTTTGCTTGGCACTCCTCCTGCTCCAGCTCCTTCTCCTGCTCCTCGACTTTCGGCCCCGCTGGCTGTTTGTCTGCATTATGACCCACTTAAGTGGCTTTATTGCGAAGGTTACGAAACTTTGACTAGACCCCGCCGCTGTGCCACGCCCTCCCTTCCGCCTACAGCCTGATATGCTGATATCAGTCGAAAAAGTTTTTAACTTGATTTAATGAGTTTTAATTGCCGACGCTTGGCAACTTCTCAAGTGTGTTAATTAATTTGCCTGTTTCCGGACACTTCCGCAAATAACTACCACCTCGTACCTCCCCCTAGAGCTGCTCCCCTCCCCCTCCCTCCCCTGGCTGCAAGTACTACTGTGTTGTGCATCACATGTATCTCTGTATCTGGCAGATACATCAACTATCTTTGCATGCCATGTCATCACCGGTGGATGCCTGTCTGTCAGGCCCACACAAATTGTTATTTTTGTTTATACGCCCCCCACACATCTTGTATATATATATATATATATATATATAAATATGTATATAGATACGAATATATACTCTTAATAAAACTGTCAATCAAAGCCCTGGCTCTGGCTACCAGAAATGCAAACTAGAACGACATTTAGATAGAGCCAACAAGACTGTCAAAGTCTTCCAACTGGCACCGAACATAACCCTTCCCCTGCCCTTCTCTACCAACTGGTTATAAAACGTTGGCAAAGTTAAGCCAGCGAATAAAATTATGTCAATAAACAAAAAAATTACCGGAAAATGTTACCGAAAATTACCCAGCTAAAAAAAAAACAGAGAGAGACAAACTCCACAGGGTTAAAATTTACTGTGGGTTTA
This sequence comes from Drosophila seguyi, assembly GCA_008042675.1. NCBI lineage: Eukaryota > Metazoa > Arthropoda > Insecta > Diptera > Drosophilidae > Drosophila > Drosophila seguyi. Next base: position 211,991 of record VNJU01005078.1, on the reverse strand, counting down.
ATTTAAAGGAAAGAATAAAATAGTTTCTAAGCTTAAAAATATTATTCTTTTATGTAAACATATATTTTTTAAATTAATTTAAGTTATTTTCATATTAATAAAACTGATCATTTTATATACATTTAATACCGCTTTTATCTTTGTTTTTTGCCAGGCTTAAAAGAAGTATTTAAAGTTTATTGTTTTACAAGTCCTTAAAGTATTTTAAAAAATAAATAAATCGTAATTTAAAGCAACCATATTTATAGCTTAGAAGTAAATATATAAAAAATAAATATATTAGCTATAAATTACTGATTTATTTAATTATTAAAAGAATATTTGAATATAAATTAAATCAGTTTCAAACTATATACAGTTTACTTATTGATTCAATTCAATTGAATTAAACTTATAGAAACTATATTTAATTATATTTTAGGTATATTTAACTCTTGAATTTAATCAAAAGAAATTTTCCTTATTTAAAAACCTTAAAATAATTGTAAATTGTCAGAAACCTTATTATTAAAACAGTAAATTGTATTAAAAAATTAAAAGTAAATCCAATTTTTTTTAATACTATCAACAAAGCCATTGTATTATTTCTTTGTGCCCCACAGAAATATTCCGCTATAATCTCTATTATTTTTTATAATAATTATTGTTGCTAGTATAATTTTTTTAATAATAAAATTGAGAACCTATCAATATCCTATATTTCCATTATATAATTTTTTAATGGCTTCCCATTAGGTCCTCACCTTTACCACCGATCAATAGGAAATACAAAAAAAAAATATATATAAATATAAATAAATACAAATAAAAACAACCTGTCACAGGTGTAAGTCTGAGGCTCGGATTTCGATAAGCGGTGGTCCCCACACTATTTTGATTTGTTGTTTATGTCATTTGGCAAATTGATTTCATTTGAGGACACCTGACAGGACAGGAATGCCTGCTGCCTGCCTGCCTGCCTGCCGCGACTCAACTCGGCCCAATGTTTGTTTAACGTCAAGTGAAAGTTTTCTTTGTGTTATTTTTCCCATTCAATTTTCCACCAAGACGTCGGCGGCGGTGGCTTGGGGTGTATGTAAATGGGTTTTATTCAAATCTTGGCTTCGCCCCTCCGCAGGTCTTTCAGTTGTCAGCAACATGTTGCTGGCGGAAATGTTGACGCTAATTAGACACTAGGACACCAGGATCCCAGGATGTGTGTGTGTGTGTGGGTCCAACAATTCTACTGGTTTATTAATGGACAAGCTAGATTGGGTATGGGAAAGAGACAACAGACTATCGCATAGATATCGATAATGAGATTTGCTTAGGCGGGCGATATTTTTAGAGATATTTTTAATATTTCAAGAAATTGTATTAATCCATGACGGGTGGAAAGCCGCGGATAAACTGAGGATGCTGCGGAGGTGGAGAGAGAGCGAGATAGATCGCTAGAGAGAGAGAAAGAGAGAGAGAGAGAGAGAGCGAGGGAAAAATTTAGAGAAGATTAGCTGGAGATCTAGCGACAGAAAGGCACAGGGAGATGGGGGATAAAGAGATAGAGAAAAAGAGAGAGATTCATAGAGAGAGAGAGATAGAGAGAGAGAAAGAGACACATATTGAAAGAGGAAGGTAGAGGAAGAGAGCCAGAGGAAAGTATAGATAGAGAGAGAAAGGGAGAAGGAGGTCGAGAGAGAGAAAAATAGAGAGAGAGAAGGAAATAGAGAGAGAAATGGAAATAGAGAGAGAGAAACAGAGAGAGAGAGAGAGAGAGAGAGAGAGGGAGAGGGAAATAAAGAGAGAGAGATACAGAGAGTTAGATAAAAAGAGATTAAATTTTTTTTATATTCCTAAAGTTATAACTTTTAGATAACTCATTTTGGTTAACAATAAAAGAAACCAATGAAGATTGCTTCATTATATTTAATATTAATATAAGAGCTACACCGAAAGCAACGATATTTTTGGACACATCGATTAATTTCGATATGTCCGATTAATTTCGATATTTCCGATAGTTAGGCCAGTGCATCCCCAGCTAAGCTTAGCTCCCAAAGGGAAGGGCGATGCGGGGGGCTAATTCACTTGGCAGAAGACGTCGGCAAATAACAAAAGACCACATTTTTGTACACCGGGCAACATGTTGCCGGCAGGTTGCTGCCACTGCTGCTGTTGCGGCTACTGCTGTTGCGGCTTCTGATGTTGCTCCTTTTTGTCGTCTTCATCTGGTTTGTGTGCTGTGTTGCCCTGCAGCAGCGGCAGCGGCAGCGGCATGTGAACAACACAATGTGTCATGTTGTTATTGTCGTTGTTCTTGGCCGCTGTTCAGTTTGTTGTTGTTCGCGCAATCGATTTGTTGTTGGTGTTCAATTAATTGTACTCAATGCCAATGTTGCCGGCTACTGGTCGTTGCTGTCGCCGTTGATGTTGCATGTTGCATGTTGCTGCCGGTGCTGCTGCTGCTGCTGCTGCTGTGCATGTTCCTGGCGCCAATCGAGCATCGGCGGCGGCATTGAAGAGAGATCATTCCCATTCGGTGGATACCCACACCGCCCCTGTACCAGATTAGCATCGGCAAATTGCAATTTATATAGAAAAAATAAATTTGTACTATTGCTATTGATGCCACGGCGATGTCCATTGTTGCCGGGTGGTCCTTGGAAAGGTTGCCTCATTTCCAAGTCACTTTTCATTTGGTCATTTCTCAGGGAAGCTAAATCATTAAAATTGGTGGATTTATAGCAACTCAAAGGATTTTATATGATTTTTTATAAATATTTGTTAATATTATTTATTTAATATATATTTATTTATTTTTTTAAGCACTCTATTTTCTTCGTTTTCCTCCCTAAAATTACCTTCTAACTTATGATTTTTCCTTGAACAAAAAATAGCCCGCAAATGGAAGATGCTTTTTAATTAGCCAGCAACAAGCGTCGCCAGACAAAGGAAATCCCCCAGAAAGGATGTCCAAAATCAAACAACAACAGCAAAGAGGCGACAAGGCGACGAGGCATAAATGCTCTTGCAGGGGAGGGGAGAGGAGGGTATCCAGAGAAGGGGGAGGAAGGGTGCCCCAAAAGTGCCCCAAAATGCTGCAAGCAAAATGAGGCGACGAAACACGAACCAAGGACAAAATTCGCGGATTTCAGCAACACTCTTTCCCCGGAAAAGTCAGTGGGAAAAGAAAGACAACTTCATTTGATACCCTAGCTTAGGGTATATTTGTTTAAAAATATCTTCTCTTATATACATATATTTTATATTAATTATATATTATAAATACAATTATAATAAATATTTATATTTGTTATAACAAAATAAATAATTTGTTTAATTTCCAGGGTATTTCGACAACCTATTCAGGCTTTCTCCTTGGCAAGACTTTGAGCCAAAAGGAAGAGAGAGTTACAGGGGTTTTGAGGAGGGTCTTGGGGGGTGTCTGGGAGGGTCATGCAAAAGTGTTAATGGCGGCTAATAAGGCGCGGTACAAAAAGGACGAACAGCTGGCGGCACAAGGACAGAATGACATTAACAAGCGTGATAACAAAAACAAAACCAAAGTACAAATAAAACACAACAAAACAAGATGAAGACAGGGGAGAAGAAAGTGTAAAAAAGAAAATTAAAAAAGGAACATAAAGAAAGAAAATAAAGAAAGAAATAAGCCTGACAAAAAACAGAATAAAAAAGAAAGCAAAAGAAGTCTAAGAAAAAAGCAGAAGACAAAGGTGTCAAACAATAAAATGAAGACACAACTTAAGGACACAAAGGACAAGGAATTATTGAACCAATCAACAAAGTTTCTTAAATATAATCCAATCAAATATTTAATTTAATATTTTGAAAAATATATTTATTACATCTTAAATATTTATTTATAATTTTCCTGTACTTATTTCAGGCCGAAGAGTTTCTCCCACACAAATTCAGCTGCCAAACAGACTAAAGTTTGGACCAGGACTCTAAGGATATAGGTATACAGAACGGGGAAGGGGTTGTAGCAAAAGGGTGGGAGAGGCTTTGAGTGAAGTGTGGCAGCTTTAGACAGCTCCGGCTGCATAGTTTCAGTTGCCTCTAATTTAACGGCAGAGTAAGCCGAAAAATACGATGACGGCAATGGCGGCAACGTCGGCGGCTTCGTTGCTCAGACAAAACATTTGGCAGCTGCCAGGACATCCCGAATCCTGCCCCCACCCCCTCTCTCCACTACCCCCTGACAAGCAGCGATTAAGAAGATAAATGATTATTTTGAGCAATGCTAAAATAATAGACACCGAAAGGCAGCCAGCATCCTGGCTCCAAAGGAGGCCTCGTCTTAAATTTCTAATTAGATGCGACGCCAGGCGAGGCGTCATTTCTGCCGCTCCGTCTGCCACTTGCAGGCAACTTATTGATTATTTTAGTCCCCTCAAACTACTATTATATATATATATATATATATATATATATATACATTTTATGTACACTCTATATATTAAAGTGTTTTTGAACCCGCATAAAGAGCGACGCACTCTGAAATGTAGAGGCCGTAGACCCGAAACCGGCTGCCCTTTTTTCGTTTATATATTATAAGAAATATATATGTATGTAAGTATATATATTTTTGGGGTATTTTTGGCATTTTCATTGTCAAGGGCAAAGTGCGTGAGTGGCTCACAGATACAAGCACAAAATATATAACATTGAAATACATTAGCAGAAGGGAAACTTGCGAGTTCCGACAAGGAAGAAAAATTATTGCTCTGCCTAAAAATATTAAATAAAAATATTTAAACTAAATTTAAAATTTATATGTAATACATTTAATTGTTAAAATTAATTAAGTTAGTAATAATTTATTCATATAATATAAAACATACATTTTTGTCAAAGAAAATCATGATATTTAAAGAGTAAAAAGTAAAGAGAAGCTTAGATGCTCTTGATATGAGTTTAATTTAAATTATATAAATAATGTTTGACACTAATATTTAATTTTAATATTTATAATTAATATTATATATTATTTTCCTTTGAAAAATATCAAAACTAAATTTAGACGGCTTTTATATACATTTAATTTAGCTTAAATTAATAATAACATTAAATATTAATATTTAATCTAAATATTATTTAATATTAATATTTATAATTTATAATTTTCCAGTAAAAACTTTTAAAACCAAATTTAACCCCAGGAATTGGTTAAGTAAATGTTGCTAGGTAAATGTTGCCCATAAATGTAGCTAGCAACATGTTGTTAAATGATCAATAATTAATTTTAAAATGATTTTTTTTTTCAAAATAAGTTATATTACTATACAAAAAAATTAATTAAGGCTAAAGTAACTTCAAATTAACTAAAAAATTCTTCATAAAACCCCATCTAATAACCAGCATACCCTCTTCCAAATAAATTCTCTCTAGGGTATTATCAAACACACATAAGAGAGTGCGTAGAGCGTTGAACTTGGGCCGGCATTGAGCCGAGTTGAGTCAACTTTGTGCGTGTTGTATATCCACGAGATACATAGATACGTTGAACCTGCGCAGCCCCTCCTCCTCCTCCTCCTCGGCCACCCCACTGGGAGGACAGCTAACGGCGCTTTCTTTTATGATTTTTAATTAATTTTTATGTGCCAACTCAAAACTAAAAAAAAAAAAAATAAAAACATACAAAAAAAAAATTGCGAAAACCGAAAAAATCTTGTTAGCCAAAAATTAAAATTTAAGCAAATTTGATAGATAGTCAGATGGATAGATAGGTTTATAGGGACAAGCTCACTAAGCCACCAGAGGAACAAAAACAATAACAAAAGCAGAGCAACAAAGTCAATGAACCAAAAAAGGTCAAGATGTTTGCAAAAATCTTTTTCGCTCATCGTCAGCTTAATTTTTTTTTCTTATCTTCTTTTTTTTTTGTAATTTTTACCTCGTCTTGCTTTCTATTTCCCTGCGTAGCATATTAGATTGAATGTTTCTCTGTCCGATATCTGCTTAAAATCATCCGCAAAACCCTCGCAATTCGAGGTAATAAATCGAGTTTGGACAAACCATTTCGCCAATTTTGTATCTGTATCTGTACCTTTATTTGTATCTGATTAAATGGGTGGCCAAACCCAAAATATTTCCTTGTAATAATATCATATGTATATATTTTTTTGGAGCAACCTGGGGCTTGTGAAAGCTAGCTGATGGAAAGATAATTGCATAAGTTTGTTGCTTAAATTAATGTGGATAATGTGGTAATTCCTCGGACATCGATGCTTATAATTTTTGATCATTTTTGAATATATTTAAAGCTTAATAAATAAAGCGTCTAAGGAAATATACAAGTTTATTACAAATTTTGGTCAAAGGTAACTTATATATTTCTTCAAACCAAAATCTTTAATATTTGCTAATTTATGATGCTTTAAATATGTTTTAAAATTAAAAAAAAAGAAGGAAAAAAATTTAATAAAGCAGAAAGGTACTTCAACTTGTTCATTTGTTGGCTATATTATTCCATAAACCCACAGATACATTTGTATACCTATGCAGATACTTAAACTGCTTTTATCATTGTCACCATTTTATTTATGCAGCTTTCTTTTTTTTTGTTTGTTTATATTGTTTTTTTCGTGGCTATAAAAATAGATCCGCCCAAACCAAACTTGTTTTCCGTTTCAGATACTTTGGAAATTGACGATCAATGATCAAGAAGCAGTCGTGGCCGAGCGGTTAAGGCGTCTGACTAGAAATCAGATTCCCTCTGGGAGCGTAGGTTCGAATCCTACCGACTGCGATGATAAGGAATTAACTTTTTTCAATAAAAAATATAATTAAACAAATTGGAATATAAGAAAGATATGCCCAAAGAAAGTAATTATCTGTAGAAAAAGAAGCCTTTATAAAAGGAGTTAATAATGTAAAAACTATTCAAAAATATTAAAGAAAAACCATTAAATAAATTGGATTGAATAGAAAAAAGTTTTGGTTTGTTTTTTAATTGAATTTTAGCTTGGTTGCTTTATTATTTACATTTTTACAAAACCAAACTACGCTCACCTGACTTTTAATTAATTTTGCTTGTCTTAGATACTGAATTATCTCCAAATATATATTAAAAATCGGTTAGTTATGGACTTAAGTTGACTATTCCGGCGCTATGTGATCACCAAGCAGTCGTGGCCGAGCGGTTAAGGCGTCTGACTAGAAATCAGATTCCCTCTGGGAGCGTAGGTTCGAATCCTACCGACTGCGGTTAAGGAAGTTTATTTTTGTAAAGCTTCAAATTATGTATTTAATAATATTTTGTAATATTTAAATAGATTTCTTTAACACAAAAATTGTGTATATACAAAATATGTTTTAAAAAGACCTGAATGGGGCTCTTAATTTAAATACAAGTTTGTATTTACTGAATGTACTTTTTGTACTTCAAAGCTTATTTTATAATATTTATTTTAATTAATTTAAGGCATTAAAATATATGTTTATAAAAATTTTAAAATATTCAAACTCTTTAAAAATAATATTAACATATAAAGTTTACATTTATACAATTTTTAATTCGAAAAAACTTGTGAAAAAAAATCTTTTTTTTTGCTTCTTTGTTCTTTCCCCATTTCTTTTGCCTCAAGTTTTGCCAGAGAGCAACAAATTGGCACTGTAATTAACCTTATATTGATTGAATTTTAAAGGCATTTAAGCTAGTGCCACCCGCTGAGCTCTGAACCCAACCGAAATCGCCCAAAAAACCTTTGGAAAAAAAAATCAAAACACAAAAATAAAGGCGCAACGACTTTCCACTTTGAGATTAGATTCTTCGACTTGAAGAGGGGCGGAACAAGGAGTGGGGAGGGCAAGGAACTCTTCTATGTTATCTCTCGAACATTGAACCCGCCCCAAAAGAGGCAGTTAGACCGAAAAATAAAGGCCCCAGAAAACGCGGCGAGCATTTGCCAGATGTTAAGTGAGTGATAGACAAGCAACAAGCGACGACAACTTGCGCAAATCGACGACAGAATTTGGAGCGAAAAAATTGCAAAGAAAAAATTGAAAAGATATAAGAATTTTTAAGCACACTTAATTTTAATTAAATATATATAAATTAAAAGAATTTGGAAAGGTTTCAGAGTGAAAGCCAAGAGTTTGTCTGAAAAACTATATTAACTCATGCAAAAGGTTTATAAAAATAATGCTTTCTTTATTTTGTAATAAATACTATAAATTATTTAGTTTTATATATATTTAATTTAGAAAATATATATTTAATAGTTTATATTTATTTTTAAAAATGTTTTAGTTGTAAGTTTTCAAAAGAAGGTCTTCGTTTAGAAGAGGTTTTCAGCTTTGAATTCTCCAAAACCAGAAACATTTCTAGGTTAAGTGAATACATATCTAAGAATTATTTATTTATGCTTTTATAAAAAATAGTACAGTGCAGAAATCCATCAAAATAAATAAACTACAAATTAAACCGACATAAAAAATTTATAAAAACTACAAAACACTTAATTTTGTAACGTAATAAAACCCTGTTTCAAATTAAACTCTTCACCCAACTCTACCTCCTTTTACCTTTGGTTCCCCACCTCAAATATCCCAAGAAAGAGTATTTCAATATCTAAAAAAAATAACACACACACACTTCTAGCTACGGGTATATCTTTTTTGGTCAGATTTCGTTTGGTCACCGTTGCCAGCGAGATAAACGACCGCACAAACGAAAGACTTTGACCCAAATTCGGACCAAAGAAGCCTCTCCGTTGATTAATCGACTTTGCCGCCCATCGGCTCATCGCAAAAAAAAAAAACAAAAAATAAAAAAAAAAGAAGAACAAAAAATTTGCACAGCTGCTCCTGAGCCGGCTAATTGAGGAAATCGAATGTAAAATTATGTGAACAAAATTCGCAAACGGCCGGGTGACGCATGCATCTAATTTATGTATCTGATAGATACTTCACACGAAGAGCCACAGCCAGAGTTTTGTTGACCAACGATTTTCACTTTTGGCCAAGCCATAAATTTTGTATTTCTTTTTCTTAACTTTTATAAGTATGTAGAGCTTATTTTTTATATTTTTTTTTTTTAGTTTTTTGTTGAAAATGTTGAAATTGCCTGTCTCTTTTTTTTTTTTGCTTAATTCGATTGTGTTTGTGCAACTGTCCAACGATTCATCTTTCGTTTTACCTGGAAATTGTCACAATTCGAGCAGAGTTTGGCTGTAATTATTGCCGCAACACAGGCCAGGTGTTAACAGGTGACAAATATGGGTTAAAGTGAAGCGAAGGCCCTACCAAGAACTCACTTGAACTCTTAAAGAGTTCAGAATTGGTAGTCAGAAATAAAAACAAGCTATTTTTGTAAAGAAATTAATCAAAGAACACTTTGTTTTGTTTATAATTAATTAAAATAGGTAAAAAATGCAATAATTTGATATTTAAGTATTTTTCAAATCATTTTTCTTTAATAAATACAAAATTAACCATTAAAAAAATATAAAAACAAACAATATTTGAGCACCCATTTCCCCTACCATAATTCTGTAAACGCCCCTCTGCTGGCCACGCCCCCCTCAACCTCACCCTCACCCCTCCAATGGCAGACTACAAAACTGTCAGAAAAAAAGAATGGGTTAAAAGGGATAGGTTTTTGTACCATATCGCGGGGGAGGATATGGCTTCGTTTTATATACATATCTATGAAGGGTTATAGCTGACTCAACTCTTGGCAAGTGAAAAACGTTGAGAAATCATTTGCATAAAATAATTTTGCGTGTTTTGAGTAAATAAATTACTGGGTATAAGAAGAGAAGCGGAGTAAGAGAGGGGGGGGAAAAAGAACAGAAGAAGAGCAGCAGAAGAAACCGATATGGCGCAACCAAAAACATACACAAATACACTAGCTGACAGATACGGATACAAACAAGCAAGCACACTTGTAGATGCAATTGCAATTGCAAAACTATTTTTTTGTTTTGTTCGCCAGTTTCTGTTTGACAAAAGATACAAGAAGTTATTGCACAAAGAGAAAATGTAAAGCGAAAGTATAATAATTTTCTTTAAGGTTTTTTCTTATTGTTTTGGAATTTTTATAATTAAAAATATATAAAAAATCATGTAAAAGCAAATCAAATGTATATATTCAAGCCAGAGTTACATTCAATAAATGTAGTTACTTTTAATCAATATAAAAATAATTAATTAAAACTCATATTTTAATTATTTATACGACTTTTATCCTATTTAATATTTATTTTCTATTATTTTGTATTTTTTATATATTAAATTATATATTTTCTTTGTAAAAATCCCTAATATATTATTTACATTATTATTTAGGTATCTTATAAATTTGTTTAAGAATTTTCCATTAAAAAAAATAACCTAAGATACTAAATAAAATACCTAAAAATCCCTAAGGTTAATCCTTAAAATAATTAAGCTTAAAATAGGTTATAGTAAGTATTTAAATTTCAAATAAAAATATTCAATAGGTTAAATTATCATTCTTAATAAAAACAAAATCTTATTTTCCGTAGTATTCAAAGAAATATAATTTAAAATATTTTTAAAAATCTCTTGGCATATTTTAAAACCCAAATAAATATGATTTTTCTACGGTGTTTGGGTTTATCTATCGGATAGCTGGCCAATCCCTCGGGTGTAGCCGTGTGACCCCTCCTTTTCGGGCCCTGGTAACATGTCGTTGGGCAATTAATAACGGATTATGAGGCGACGACGACGACGATGACTCCCAAAGCGTTGACAATGCGGAAAAATATACAACAAAATATATATATACATATATATATATATTATCAAGGGGGGTGGGGTGTATAGAAAATGGGAAAAACTGAAAAACACGGAGGGTGACGAAAGGCGACGGCGGCATCTTTGAGATGCACAGTTCACAAGATGGAAAATAAAAGTAACGCGTATCTGTGCGCTACAAATGTATCTTTCATCATCATTGGATATTCCCATTCCCCGCTCTCTCTGTCTCTCCTTCTCCCCCCTTCCCACTTATAATTCTTTTCCCTTACCCATTCTCCTTATCCTTGCGCCAGGCTTTTAAGCTGATGAAAAGGAAAATTCCGGGGCATTCAAAGTCCAAAGTTTTCTTTCTTTTCGGAGGGACACAGAGAGAGAGAGAGAGAGGAGGGGTTGTCTTTCTTTTTCCCTCTGCCGATTTTCTTCTTTATTTTCTTCTTTATTTTTTTTGTGGATTTCTTGTGAAAAGCGTAAAAATTGCTGTAGATTAGCCCTGGCGACAACGACATTGTGTGTGTTTGTGTCTCTGGGTTTGGGGTTTATAGACATCGCATATGAGTAGGAGTCCAGGATGGCATTATTCGGTCAGGTCCTTGAAGGCAGTCCTTACTGCTGGAGCGACTTTAAGGTTATTTCAAATCGGGGGATTTTTTAAGCTAAATTTTATAGAGGTAAAGGTAAAGGAAAGTCAAGGAAAATAATAAGGATTTTATAAGAAGGTTAAGGGAATTTCAGGTTAATTAAAAAGGAACAAGGATTAGGAGATTCTTAAATTAAAAACTTTATAAAGTGCCTTAGGGAAGTTCATAACAAGGATAAGGAAATTCTTAAACTTAAAAAATGTATAAAGAGGTTGGAATTTAATGTCAATTAAAAAGGATTAAAAAATACATAAAGAAATTAAGTGAATTTCATAATAATTAAAAAGGAAAAAGCTTTAGGAGATGCCTAAGCTTCAACAATAAAAAAAGGCAATTAATTCTGGATATATTTATTTGATTTCCAACTTTCCTACATATTTTCAAAATATTTATTTAATTTATTTAATTAATTCAACCATATAAAGTTCGCTTTGCTGCATTATCGCCTAATTTAATAAATTAGTTGCAATTATATTAATTAGCGAGAATACCATATAATTAAATTTAATAAAGCAAACAAAGCAGATTGCTTTTATATTTATATTTTATTATTTGTTTCAGCAGGCAACAAAAAAAGCTTTGTTTTACAAAGTTTGGACTTTATTTTGTTGTTGCAAAAATATTTAAGCATGTTGCCAAGCGAACCTGAGGTGCTTTTGCATAATTCTATAAATTATAAAATACAACAAACAAATGACAGCGACAACAAAAGCAGATGGAAATGCCTTTACCCCCTTTTCCCTGGACAAATTCTATTACACTCTTCGCCCCCCTCTTTCTCCCCTTTCTTTCTCTCTCTTACATTTTATGTGCGTCTTGTGATTTTTTCACAATTTTCCGTTGTTACTTTTTTGTAATTTTTTTTTGTTTGCAATTTTTGTAGCTATTTTTTTGTTGTTGTATTTTTTATTCAGTTGTTGAGCTCTCTCAAGTGCAATATGCAGGCAGGCCGAAAGCTGCCTCGCCCCCCCCCCTAAGTCCCCTTTTACCCATCTGTTTTTTAGTATCCTTTTGGCTTGGCTTTGGCTCCTTCATGTATTTTTTATCTAAATGCCCCAAAGGCATTCTTTTGCAGCATAGACAAAGTCGCCGTCGCCTGCCGCCTGCCTGCCTGCCTGCCTGCAACTTCTCCAAAAAAATAACAAACAAACAACAAAAAAATATGCAAAAAAAAAGGGAAAATAATAATAAAAAAAAAGGAAAATCATATAAAAAAAATACGTAGGGAGTAGCAAATAACGCAGTATTTTTCCTAGGTTTTTCCTTCTTTTCTTTTTTTTTTTTTGGTGTTTTGCTGAAACTGAAAAGTTGGCAGAAGAAGGCAAAAGTCATGCGCCAGAGAGCTCCTGAAGGACGCATCAAGGAGACAGTTGTTGCAGCGACTCGGGGCAACCCCTCCTCCTCCGCCTCCTCCCTCGCTTCATCATCATCATTAGCGCCCTCCCCAGAAAAGCAAAAAAAAAAAACGAAAAATAATAAAACTATATATATGTAGGAGTGCAAGAAAAGTGCATAAAAGAAAAGAAGCGCCGAAAATATGCTTTGGGTTAAGTGTTCCCGTTAGAGGCAAAGGACAGCTGCCTGCGATCTCCCTGATCCGATCCCTTGCTCCTTCTTTTTTTTTGCACCCTCTTTCGCACTTGTCACGGCCCTAATCCGCCAAAGGTCCTGGGATAACGGTGCTGGGTGATATATATATATATATATATATACATATATATATGTGAGGGCGAGGAGCCTTTGTTTGATCAAAAAACTGCCTCGCACACAAAAACCTTTGACAGCAAAGGCACAGGCAAGGATACTGACGAATTGCAAAGACTCTTCAAAAAAATTACGAGATAAATATTACAAAAAAATAAAAAAAATATGATTTAAATATAATATATAATATGTTATATATTAATATAAAAAAAAAGAGCCTTAAAGCTAGCTAGATGCTGTCTGTCAAGGATACTGACGAAGAGAAGAGAACCTTATAGAAATACTAAGATAAATATTAAGAAAAGTATAAAAAACAAATTCCATAAAAAATGCTATATATATAATTCTTTTAATATACAAAAAAAAACATAAAAAAAACTCTAACAAATTCCCATGAATTGTTTTTTAAGTAAGTAACTAACAACTTATAAAATAATTTATAAAAGAAAATATTCTCTTAACCATATATATATTTAAATATAAAAAAACAGAGCATCAGATCAGTGATATGCACATATAAATATATTCCTAACTTCAAGGACTTCAGGCACAGATCGCCCCCACACAGGAAAAATATACGAAAGCGTCAAGGAGGCGGCCGGCAGTTCAATGCACTTACAACATTTAAACCCAAAAATAAAGAGGAAAAAAATTAAAGAAAAAAATAGAGAGAAAAAAAGGATACAAATAACAAGCAGGCGAAGAAAACAAAAATAAACAGGGAAAAGGACACACTCTCGCACACACACACACACAAACACTGATGTGTGTGTTATTTATTGCGACACAAAGGACTCGCGCAGGGAGACAGACGTTCAATGTCCTGCAGCCTGCAAAACGGGCTAATAAAATGTGACGAGCGTAACGCAGAACGCAGCGCGAATCGAGCGCTTTTTTCTCGCACATACATATATATATATAAATTTGTATATATATATATATGTACACACAGGACACGCAGGACATTGACACCCGAAAACGGAATGGCATAAAATAAAAGCCGGCGAGCCGAAAAGTCCGAAGCCCTACGAACAAGACGCCGAAACTGCCGACCCGCCGACGGCGAAGCCCAAAAAGCCAATGGCCCCCCGCAGGATGCCAACAGGATCCGGGATAGGTGCACTGAGAGAAACGTATAAAAACAACAAAAAAAACAAGAAAATTTTTAGTAATAAATAAAATAAAAAAAAATTATAATAATAGTAATACTATTTTTTAGAATAATAAAAATAACAATATTAATAATAATAAAAGTAATAATGCTAGTAATAATAATTATAAGAATATTAATACTAAAAAATAATATACAATAAAATATATATTTATTCTGGGAAGGTAAAAATATGTCAAAAATTAAAAAACAAATGAAAATTAACTCAGAACCAACAAGAAACAAAAAATATAAAAAAAAAAATGTTGCAAATTCACTCAAAACCAATTTAAAAATAACTTAAAAATAAAACTGAAATACAGCTTAAAACCTACTCAAAAATAACTCAAAGAATAAACTGAAAATTTACTTAAAATCATCTGAAATACTGCTTAAAAAAGAACTAAAAAATTACTCAAAAAAATCTCTAAAATAACTCAAAATCATCTGAAATACAGCTAAAAAAAACAACTCCAAAAATTTTAAAACAATTCAAAATCAACTCAAATAAAGCTCAGAAACTACTCAAAAATAACTCAAAAAATCAAAAAAACATTGAAAAAATATGTAAAATGCAACTAAAAAATATCTGGAATATAAAAACACATAAATTGTTTATAAAAAGAACACCAGAAAAGATTAAAAAAAAAATATTAATAATTATATATACAAGAATTTCTAAATAAATAAAAATATTCCTAGCATTTTTTGTACACATAAATTAAATAATTAAATATATTATTATAAAATAATATAAGTATATAATTAAATATATTATTATAAACATCTTAAAACCCCAGTTTCAAAAATTACCTTTTAACTCATTAATTTTAAAGCAAAATATTTCCTCTCCAAAAAAAATTATTTCTTAACTTTTAAAAACATTTTACCCTCCAAAAGAAGTCCCCCCATTTTCTCTCAGTGACAAACGGCACGTGTGCGTGTCCATATACAGTCACAGCAAGACAGTCCTGGGGTCCCGGAGTCCTGCTTTGGGATTATCCCTAACGTCATCGGTGGCGGCATTGAGTGCATTGAACTCCTTTCAACCTTTTTTTTTTTCGTCGCTCATCGTCTTCGTCTTGGGTCCTGGGTCGTTCCTCGGTTCCTCTGCTTCTTCGGCTTCCTTTGGCTACTTCTTGTGCTGCTGCTGCTGTCGCTGCTGCTGCTGCTGGGCCTGGGCGTAAATCAAAATGCCCCGAAGTCCTGCGTCCTGCGTCCTGCCACAACAGCTGATATGCCCGGGCCATTGCGTATACGCAGTGGCGTCCCCTTTGCCTGCCGGCGGGCAAAGTTCGTTGAACGCCTGGCATTTTTTGTGTTTCTTTTTATTTTCGGTAGGTTTTTGACTTTTGCGGCGTCTCAATCATGAGTATGTTGCAACGGCAACATGTTGCTGGCATCATGAGGCATAGGTTTAAGTGAAAGGATATTTGGGAAGGCCACTCAATAACTAATTTAAATAATAATAAGTTAAGAACACTAAGGAGCCTTAAAACATATTTTTTAATATTTTCTTCTTCTTAAATGTAATAAAAAAATATATTTTATTATTGTGTATTATTTTTAATAGAAATATAATTTATTATTTTTTGTTTATTTATTTTATTTGTTTTTTATTTTTTATATTATTTATTTTATTTAATTTTCTGTAAGCCCCAAAAATATTTGTATTACTTTTAAACTTAAAACTTAAGTTATGCTTAAAATTTTTTTGTATTATTTAATATTAATTAATTTCCTATTAATCTACACTTAATCTTGAATTATTCTGAATTATTTTATTCTTTAATAATTATTTCTTAATTTGTTCAGTTGCCTTAAATAATTTTTTTTTTTTTTTAATTAAATATCTTTAAAAATATTGTTTACTCTGCTTTTTTTCTCAGTCTTTGTATGTATTAAAGCTGTTTTTTTATCAAATACCTGAGAGGCATAAATTTAAATCAAGCTTTCCATGATATCTAACTTTCATTCTACTATTTTTTATGATTTAAAAACTATGTGTACTTCCTAATTTTAAGTTTAAACTTTCAATTATATTTATTACTTAATTCCCTATTAATTTATTTGCCTTTTCTGTCAATCGGCATCAGGTGTTCTTGAAGTTATAGGCTATATGG
This sequence comes from Drosophila seguyi, assembly GCA_008042675.1. Taxonomy (NCBI): domain Eukaryota; kingdom Metazoa; phylum Arthropoda; class Insecta; order Diptera; family Drosophilidae; genus Drosophila; species Drosophila seguyi. The sequence continues at coordinate 195,651 of VNJU01005078.1, read as the reverse complement.
CTGGGAATCGGCATAAGAATCGGCTGGGAGACCACCAGAGAATGGAGAATGGAGACCGGAGACTGAGGTACCTCCGTTGGAGACATGCAAATAGTCCTCCTCACATCCGAGTGTGTGTGTGCCGTGTGTCGCTTGGTTGAGCATTGTTAAGATCGGTATCGGGCAGGGGATCCGATCTCCTCCCTGATTCCCCCTCCCCCTGCCGTCGGCTGAATAAAGCAGTCAGCAGCTCCAAGTTGGCAATACATTTTCCACCGCCACCGCCGCTGCTGCAATCTAGTTTGGCTGCACTTAATTTCAGCGCTTAACAGACAATTAAAATCCAATTAATTCTGACGTTTATTATGCTAAGCCGACGACTGTGGGCCCTCGGATCTCTCTTGGACAGCGGCGGAGCACGACGACGGACCGGACCGCCACATAAATTGCAGCCTCGTCGTCGTCGTCGTCCTCCACTTTGTAGACCAGCATGTCGTTGCTAAAAACTTGCTCCTCTCTCGGTGGGTTCCCTAGAAAAAAACCAAAAAAAAAAAAAAAACAAAAAAAAACTACAAGAAAAACTTTGGAAACATCTCTGGCAGGCACACGGAGGGAAAGTATTACTTATAATTCATAAAATTAGAGGGAAAATGTAATTGTTTATGAATTATTATATATATTTTGTATTAAATATAATTATTTAAAGCATTTCCAAATTTTTGAGGCTTCCAGAAATCGAATAAAAAAATACTTAAAATTAGGATGAATTTCAATGTATTTTTGTGGTAATTTTAA
>VNJU01005078.1:127377-192377 GCA_008042675.1 Drosophila seguyi | reverse complement strand
TTTAGGCCAATAACAAAACACACACACACGCAAACAGAATCGAACGGTTCTTTATGAGTACAGCAACGCGGGCATGGATTTTTCGGCTTTAAGTCCCGATTTTCACACGTAGATCACTTTCCCGAGACTCCGGCAGACTGGTTTTTCACGGCGGAGCACATAAACTACACATTACACCGCCTGCGTAAATTTTTCCGGCCGTTTTCCCGCTTATTTTCACTTTTTTCGTTTGCGCTGAGCGCATCGCGACCGAACAATGCGAATGCAAATGCAAAATGAAAAGAGAATGGGGGAGATGGCAGCATTATTGGATACGGGAACACTGGAATGTGACGAAATAAACGGGAAGGCGGCGGAAGACGGGAATAAGATTTAGAAAATCAAATTGACGTTTGCGTTTCTAGCCATTTGAATGAATTAAAATTTTGCAAATTAAGTGAAATACAATTTTGCAAATTCAATAATATATGATTTTCTTGCGGACATGGCAAGATCGAAACGGATTTTGATGCTAATAAAAAATATAAATATTAATAAAATCTTTAAATATAACTTCTGACTAAAATTTGAATACCACAAAAAGTTTATATAAAAAAATTATTTAAAAAATTAATTTATAAACCGCAGCCGGTAGGATTCGAACCTACGCTCCCAGAGGGAATCTGATTTCGAGTCAGACGCCTTAACCACTCGGCCACGACTGCTGTGTGTTCTTTGGTTTGCCTAATCGGGGCCTTAAGATTCTGGCCGTTCACTTGGCATTATCTAGTTAATTTAATCCGTTTCTTTATATCTAATAAGTAATATTTTAAAAATATATACATATTAAAAGAAGGAGAATACAAAAAAAAAATTGAAAAAAAGTAACCTTCGACCGTGACAGGACTCGAACCTGCAATCTTCGGATCCGAAGTCCGACGCCTTATCCATTAGGCCACACGGTCAGTTGGTGTGTGGGGAGCTAACAACAAATAAAACGTGCGAGAGCTGTGAGAACCTGGAGTGAGAACAAAACTATACTGAGCGGCAGTGGGAGCGAGATGGCAATAGAGAAGGGTGAGAGAGCAATGAGGGTGGTTAAGCAGCGCACTTAGAAGGCGAACGTGGGTTCGACTCCCACTCAAGTCATTATATTAAAATTAATTTTGTTGTTGTTTCTTAAGGAATAAATATTTACTATATTTATAATGTATTTTTAATCTATTATTCCCAAATTCTATGGCTTAGAATGCCCTAATGAGTGACTTTTAATAAGGTAAATTAATATCACAGCTCTTAAGCTTATTAATTACTATAATTACATCTATTTATAGCACTCTTAGGGGGCAATGTACCTTGCGCTTTGCCAAGATATTTGTATTTCGGTAAAGGAACCAAGTCGGGACAATTGGCAACCTTATTTACGAGCATATTGTGGTAGGTCATGATTATTTTATCAAGACCGAGTTGAAGTAGAAGTTGCGGCAATAAACATTCCGTTGCCCGTGGAAAAGCCACCCACTTTCCCCTTTTTTTTGGGGGGGGAGGACATGGGGTCTTAGCCAAGTGTTTTACTTTTTCGGGACTGCTTAAACTTTGTGTGTGTGTGTGTGTGTGTACTGGTTGGATCGATAATTTGTGTCTGCGGCAAACGCATTTTCCAAACTTTTTTTGTGTTTGCCTTTCGTCTGCGTTTCAATGAATAATCAGGAGAATTTTTGGAATAAAATTATATATATATTAAGCTGATCAATTTCGGGGATAAGTTATAAAAAAAGACACTTTGATAAAACACTTAAGATGCCTAAACAAATTTGATAAATATATATTTATAAATTAAGTTTAAAGAAGTTCTTAAAAATAACTTTATTATATGCTTTCCTTGTTCTTAATTTGTTTTTTAAACTTTAAATTGTATTAGTTTTATTTTGAAATACAAATTTGCATACATCCTACAATATTTTCCCCCTTTTATTTGCCCCAAATTGACCCCTGGCTAGTTCCCTTCTTGGGAAAGTCCGAAATAATTTTCATTCTTTTCATTTTCTTTATTTTTGTGTGTTGTCTGTTTTTGTTTCTTTTGCTGCTAACAATTAAAATTAATTACGAACTATCTAATTACATGGTAATATGCTAATCAGCCTTGTCTCCTTCTCCCACCCATCCCCACTCTCTCTTTCTCCTACACTCACACACACACTCCCTATCTCGCTCTGTCTTGCCACGCACTTGGCAACAGTAGGGGATTCCCCCTGGCTCTGTTTCGAATGCAGTTTGCATGTCGGTTCCACGTTGCATGTAAAACTTAATGAGATTTCTGCCACGGCCATGACAAAGACAAAATAAAAAAACATGAAAAATAAAACTGCAGACACTATGGAATTTTTTTTTAATATTACATTTTTTATTTTTTTAAATACAAAAATAAAATGTAAGCTAGAATTTTAATATTAAATGGTAGGTTTCCATAGGGAAAACATGTAACACATTTTTGTTTAGATTCTAAATTAACACTTTCAGTTAGTAATATATTTTTTTACACTGCAAATATTATTTATAAAATATCTAGACACAAGTTATGCTTATTTTTTAATCAGAATTTCCATGAAAAAAAGTTTTTTAATATATTTAAGCCATTCTATACTTGTTTTAGAAATAGAGATGCAAAATAAACAAAGTTTGAAAACATTTATAAAAAAAATGTATTTATATCTTTTTGTATGCTTAAAATATATATATTTTTAATACCCAGAAGTGCAGTATTGCATATTTTTCAATTAGAATTGAAATTGCAAAAATTTTTTATAAATATCTTAAGGCGGGAAATCTGCCTTATTTCAAAAATGAACTTGCAAATAGTAACAAATTATTATTAAAATAAATTAAATTAAATATTTTATATTTACTAGAAAATCCCCCCTAAATTTCCAGTGAACAATAAGCTTTGGGTTGGAGACAAAAGTTCTCGCCGCTGCCGCTTCTTTGGCCAATTATTGGCAGCACTATCGGGGCGCCATAAATCAGGCACAGGTGGGCGGGTTTTAGAGGAGGTGGTGGGGCAGGCGGCACAGGTAAAAACAATGCCTGGCCAACAAAGAGTCATAAATAAATTTTTGCAACTAATTCTGTCAGCTCCTTGGTGCCTTGCCCATTGCCACATTGCGTTATTATTGATGGTTTTGGTAACAATGCTGCCGCCTGCTTTTCGGCCTGGTCAAAAATCCTGCAAAAATCCCCCTGTGTGGGTGGTACCCAACTCTTTCCGCCTAATTCCCTGGATTGATGATTAATGTTTCTTTGAATTTTCGTCCCCCATTCCGGACTTGAGACCAGCTTTTCTAAGTGGAAAAGGGAGTTTTCATCTAAGAAAATTGCTATAAAAAAAGGTAATAAAATATGCAATTTTTTTTAGGAAACACAACGGAAAATATTTTCGTGTGATTATTTTTGGTTAATTTGTACAATTTCTGTAGCAAATATATAAAAATACTATGTTATTTATATTAAACTAGATATATAAAATATAAAAAAATACACTTTACAACTTGATTATAAGGATAAGATTTAATTAAAGAACTAAAATATAATTAATATTATTTAGAGAACTATTTCTATACTTTCTTTCTATAGATTTCTATATATTTCCATTTTATTTTAAAAAACAAAAAATACCTTAAACTCCATATATTTTAACTCCAATTATTTAACTATTTTTAAGGGCCTGCGAAAAAAATACTTGGTAAATTATGTAGGAAACTCGAAGCATATTCCGCTTCAATTGATCTCTGAATATTTGATGGAAACAGTCGAGTAAACAATATGGTAAATGTTGTTTGTATGTAGCTAGCAACTTTGTTAAGGGGTGGCAACCCTACGTACTGGCTACGTACTGGGCTTTGTCCTTAGCTCTGCCAGGCTCCCAATGCTCCTCCACGCCACTCTCTCCCCTCCACCCCATCCTCCTGTGTGTCCAGTGGCACAAAACCGAAATAAATAATTGATGAAACAGCAAAGCGCACGTAGGGATTTCCAACTACTCACCCCCCCGGTACCTTTCCATTTTTCCCAAATGCACTATATATATATATATATATACATATATATGTGGCTCCTTTTTCTCCTTCCTCAGCACATTTTCCCCTCTCCAAGTCCCTCGGCTTTCGACTGTTTCTCATCCATTTGCAGTTGGGGGAAAACTGAAAACCATCTCTGGCCTACGACGCATGATGTTGTGTTGCCCCACACACACACACACACTACTATATACACCATGTGCAATGGGATATACGTAGATATATATGCTATATCTGTGTGCGATGCGGTGCGGCGGCTATATATGGTATATATGTTCCTGTACGTGCGCACTTATCGATTTTCTGCTTGAAAAACGTTAAGCGAAATGCGCCCAAAGCGTCGTTGTCGGTTAAGTTCGGTCCGGCCGGTCCCAAAAACCAGGGTACCCAGGCACATTCAAAATAAGAGCAACTCTACGCAGGAAATATAAGACAAGGATTATAGATAAATAAATGTATAAAAGATAGGGAAATAAAAATCATATAAAAAATATCAAATAAGATTTATTTTTGTTAAAATTTAAAAATGGCAACCCTATAAGCTGACTCTAATAATTTTTCTAGTGTATAAAATTCTCAATAAATATTTAACACATTTTTTAAATAAAGAAAAATATGGTTTTTCCTACGTGTAATCGGGCTCCCACATGGACGCAAGGCCCCTTTGGACAGGCGTCCCTTTTTTGAAAGGGTTGCCAGGGCCACATGCGAAGCAAATGTTCGAGTGTTTCCCTATCAGTGTGTGTGTGCGAGGGAGGTGGCAACAATAGGCGTGTTTCGTAGGCGGTCGTCCACTTTTTTGGTCGTCATCAACGTCAAACTGTTTCAAAAAGTAAAAAAAGAAAATAAAATAAAAATACCCAAAGGGGTTGTAGGGCAAAAAACAGAAATACAACAAAATAAATATAAAAACTGCAACAAATACTAGTGCAGTATCAGCCAAAATTATAACGAAAACGGAAATAAAAATATAAAATAAATATTTATATATACAGAGGTATTTTTAATTATCTTATTTAATAAGCAATTCTGGCTAGACTTAAGGTCACACTGATTTAGAATTAATGGAAAACAAATAATGGCATTATCAGATTAAAATCATATACATATGTATATATCTATATTTACATATATACAAATATATATGTGTATAAATACTCACCAGTGTTTTGTTAACTTAATTCCCGGAAACTTTCTATAGGCTGCCATCGGACAGAGCACTGCGGCTCTTCATTGGATATGTGCGCACATATCCGTAAATACAACCTTGTGTAAAAGCGCACTACAGTACAAGTCATAATTATGTGCTTGCTGATATTAAACTTGAATTTACAAGTATAAAGAAATAAAATGTTATAAAATAGTTTGTTTAGCTTTTTGAACTTTATAATTAAATGGGAAACAAAGAAAACAAATAGTATCACTTTAATATCAATTGAAAAGCTTTCCAAAAGTATGCAATAAAATTGTTTATGTCAGATTTTCAGTGTGACCCTGCAAAAATTTATATTTTAGATTAAAATATAAGGCCTTGTAGCATACTATTGGGTGTCTTTCTTAAGAGATTTAAAAATTAACAAAATAAATAAAAAACCTAATAACTACTCAATTATAAACTCCTTTAAAAATATATATAATATTCGGATATTATGATCTAGAACCTGGGAACTCTTCAACCATTCCTATCCAAATATAACGCACTGTACAACTATCTATCTGTCCATACTTATGTGTACGGAATGTGTGTTTTGGGGCAGACATGCAACGCACCGAAAAACACCCACACCCGCACCCGCCCACTCGTCCCCGCCCCCAAAAAACACACACTCAAATAGAGACAGACATACCTAGACCTAAGTTGCATGAACTTCAGTTTCGCTTCGCATTTCGGTGCATGGGTGGCGCTTCCAGAGGGGGGCGGTCGATGGTGGTCGGTGGTGCCTACAAGGCGAGTCAAAACAAAAAGGATGAAAATGGAAACGCACACACACATCGCACACCACACACACCACACACACACACACACTGGGGGCTTCTAGGGGATAGACACACGCACGCACACACACTCATGGACTCTGGCCAAGCCCAAAGGCCTGGGATGCCGCCATTTTACTGCGTCCTGCACAGCACAGCTCAGCTCAGCTCAGCTCGGGAGGGCGCACACACAACCCCCAGAAATTTGCAGCCCCCTTGCACATTCGTGCTGCAGGTGCGCCGCCATGAAAAGTGGCGGAGGCAAAGGTGTAGGTGTGGGATGCGGGTTGCAGGGTGCCTGCTGCGGTGGATATATCTCCTGGTCCAAAGAGTTGATTGCGAGCTCGGCAGAAAATTTCCGACCTATCGCATGCAGTATCCTCGTTGCGTTTGCAATGCCACCCAACTCCACAAAAAAAAAAAGGAAAATGGAAAAAGGAAAACCCTCCCACTGTATGCGTGTGTGCTTAAGCCCCGGTCCCTTTCCTGGCAATAGACCAGGAAGAGATATATCCAGTGATGGGCAAGGTGACCATTGTTTAGGCCAAGCTCAGGGGTCAGAATCTATTGAGGAATGGTTATCGGTTACAAGGTATCAAAAATCCCCTTAAATAAGGTACAATGTCCCACGTACCTTGAAAAATATGTAAAATATTTAAAGTACCTCAATATAAATAAATCTTATGCCATAAACTATTGTATATTGAAATGTTTGACCATATAAAGTACATAAAAATTTTAAAATAATAATTATAAAAAACAATAGGTTAAAATTAAAATTAAATTAATAAATTGTACCTAAGTACCAAGAAAATACCTAAAAATATTTCAAGTGTCTTAAAATAAGTGAACCTTGTACTAAAATATACCGAATTAGAAAATATATTACTAAAAACAACTTTCTTAATATCTATAAATTGATAAGATTTTATTCTGATATTTTAATTAAGTTTACCTAAGTACCTAGAAAATAAATAAAAATATAAAGACATTAAAAATATAAATCTAAAGAAATATCTAAAATTGTACCTAAGTTTCTAGAGGATCTCTTAACATTTAAAAAGTACGATAAACTATCGAAAGTACATATGAATACCCATAAAAAAAACCATAAAATAAATATATAATTAAAAACAATCTAAATTCTATGCATTTTTAATTTATTATAATAATAATAGAATATACCCAAAACTAAGCACCCATCATTTGATAATTCCCATCACTAAATTATACTATGGCCAGCAGCGAGCTCATCCTGTCCGAAGCCTGGTTTTTCCTTTAACGTATTTTTCCATTTTAGTGCAAAGGGGTTGGGGGGGGGTGGCACAGAAATTCCTTGCTGCGATATCAATTAAGGATACAGCTCACTCACACAGGCCCCGGGTCCCTCCTCTTGATCCTTTATTTTTGAGGATTTTTCGGTGGCCATAGGCAGACACAGAGACCAAAGTCCACTCCAGTCCTGGCCAGTCCCGTTCCGTCCAGTCCTGTGTCCAGTCCTTGCCCCCCTCTCGACCGGAAAAAGGGGGTAAAAAACATCATCTAAGCCCGAAACTTTGTTCAATGCTGCAATGGACAGAAGGATGGCCAGACTGAGAGGGGGATAGAGAGTGCGAGAGAGAGAGAGAGAAAGTGCCGGCGAGTGGGACAGAGCTAGTGCACACACAGAGTTGCATGTGCGTGTGTCTGGGCTGCGTCGTGTGTGTTGGCCCTAATGGAAATTGGTTTTATGCATGTTGGCTTTTGTTTATTTTTACAATTTTGATGATGTTTTGCTGAATGCGATGCGAGTGGCAGTTTCCTCTCACTCTCACTCTTACTACCCATCTATCTATCTTTCTCACTCTAGCTCTGGGTGTGTGTGTGTGTGTGAGTGTGTGCTGGTCTTTTTTGGGCGCTGACTGTACTTCCGGACATTGCATTACGCTGGGCAGCACGTGTGTGTGGGTTCTTTTTCGGTGCGCTAGGCTGTACGCCCTTTTTCGATTAGCTTTCAAACAAAAATGGCGCATTCGGTCGGTGTGTGCGAGAGAGAGAGGGAAAGAGAGGTAGAGAGAGAGAGAGGTAGAACTAAGGACCCCTTGGGGTTGACTGTACCTTAAAAAAAAAATTTTAAAAAAAGAAAGCAAATTTAAACAAAAAACAGCAAAACAATGTTTAGAACTAAAAGAAAATGCTGCGAATTGGGATGCTATGTGAGATACTAATTGACATTAACCATTAGTGAACAAAAACTGTAAAAGAATTGTATTTTTTGTTTACTTTCTTACTTACTTACCAGGATGATCCAGTTTATTTTTACCTTCATTAGGTCAGAGGTAGTAAAGTTTACATTTAAATAAAATGTTTGAAATTTTGCATTGTTATTCAAATTATAAAATTAAAAACACTAAGTTATAATTAACTAACTATACCATGGTTATTTCATGATTACTTCCCTACTTTTATAACTTTTTAAAACACCTTTAAAAAATTCTAACAACAATTAGTTATTAAAAAAATTCAAATATATTTAAGAAAGATTTCCCAGAAGTTTTCTTGTTAGCCAAAATGTAAAAACAATTGGTAAGTTGATAAGAAAGAAGAGGGGAAAACTTGGAAAAACTAGTAACGATTAATAGCTATACCACCACCCAAAAATTTTCCCCACTCGTTACCCTTAATTTCCATGCTTTCCCTTCATATATATTCCCCCAATTACTGACCCCTCGCCCCTCCAACCAACCCACTTAACAGCCCTATTTTCCACACTATTTTCCACCCACCATCTCCAATGCTTTTCCCATCTTGTTTTTTTTTTTTTCTTGTCTGGCACACACAATGAAGCTGCCGATAAAAATCCTCTCACAGACATCCTCCGAACATCGCATTTTGCATATGCGTTTTTCTCTGTAATTCCCTGAAATTCCACCAAGACCACCCACTGCAGTCGAGGAAAAACTAAGCTAGAAAAAAACAGTGAAAAACACAACACCGGCAGCAAAAAATAATAACAAAAAAAAAAGAAGAATGAAAGGAATGGAAATAATACAGAAAAAAACAGATGGAAAAATTTCCTTTTAGGTTCGACATTTGGTCAGAGGGGCCTCTCGAAATCGCCAGTACCAGGATGCATATATATCTATACATAGGGTATAGCCGAGCGCAGAGCACCCAATCAGAGGCGGGAAAAAGGTCTCCGGTTCGGTTTTTTCGGGGGGAGTGGCCAAGGCACACACAAGCACACCCAGGAAAAATATAAAGAAAAAAAAATAATAGAATACTAAAGCCCGGAAAATGGAGACGAGCTGCAAAAAACATTTTTTTGCCCCCCCCTTGGGGATCAAGTGGACAGGGGCCAGCATAGGGTTAAGCTGGACTTAGAGGGAGGCCCGGGCCAGGGGAGAAGGGAAATCCCAAAGCCCCCCCGCTCAAGGTACAACCGAATGATTGACAACTGGAAAGGTAAACACAATGTATTCTACTTTAAATTTGGAACAGGTTTCTCTAAGAAACATTTAAGGGGTTTTATAAATTTCAATTTAAATTTTAAATTAATTAAATGATTGTAAAAAGAAAATACTTAATAAACACACAGTTTTTATATTTAAGAAGCTTTTTTTTGGGTTTTATAGCCCATCTCCGTAACCTATAGGAAAAAGTCCAAGTTTTGACCTGAACCAGTTGGGAATTGTAGAGCCACCCAAAATAGTTTAAATAATAAAAAACCATTAATATTTTTTTTAAAGATTTTTATTGATTTTTTCTTTTTTATTTTATTTTCATTTTATTTTTTTTCTTAGAAAAAAAAATTAATTTAAATAAAAAACTGAATTCAAGATTCACTTGATTTTTATTTGTTTTTTTTTCTTCTTTGATTTATGGTTGCTTTTGTTGTTCTTGCTATTGTTTTTGTTTTTTCCTTTAGTGATTTTTTTGTTGTTGTTGGGTGAAAAGGAAAGTAATAACTGTACATAATTTTTGTATATTTTTGGGAACGAAATCAAGCCACTACATTTATTTTCTTGTTGTATAAATATATATTGTATGCTTTTATTGTTGGTTTTTTTTTTTTTTGTATAATATACTTTATTTTTTATTTTTTTTTCGAAAATTACTAATAGCTTAAAGGCTTCTTTGCTTTGTTATTAAAGAAAACATACTCGTATTTATTTATTTAAGGGAATTATTAGACACAACCCAGGCAAAGCTCGAGTATCTTCCAAAATAGTTAAATGAAAAACAATCACTAGTGGATTTTTAAAAAGAGCAATTTTTGTATAAGTAAATTCAATTGATAGATTTTGATTGAAATCGTTCCGGTACAAAAAAAAAAACATCCAAGTTCAAGTTGCCTTTTGCGATTTGATTTATTATCCATCCGATGCTCGCTACTACATGGGTTAATGTTTATGTGGATCTTGTTGTGTCGATTATTTTTGTTTCACAATTACAATATATATATGTGCGGCTTCGGAAGCCACCAGAAATCAAGAGAAATAATAGGACAAATCGCTGTTTTGTGTGTGTGTTTTTCGGATACATGCATTGTGTGTGTACAATTTTTAAGATATATTGAATGCTTTCGCTATCTCTCCTCATCTAACGCCTCCTCCTGCTACACCTTCGGTCGATCGCCCAGATCGCTTGGTTGCAAAAAAATATATTTATATATTATTATGTATATCCCGCCCGAGAAGGTTTGCAAAAAAAAAAAAAAATTATTGTGTTTAAATCCCTTTTCAGCTCTTCTTCTTCGCGCTCATCATCATCATCTTGCTTATGTGTTCCTCCGTCTTATGCCTTAGGTTTTTCTGGTTGTTTTTAAAGTATGCATTTAATCCCCATCCGTCGCCCGTCGTCCCATGAATTAGGAAAAACTGGAGCTTCCACCAATTTTCCCGCTGCAATTCGTGGGATTTGGGATGTTCAGTCTTCGACGGCATATTTCTGGGTCCACTCGCGGGCATTGCGTATGGCCTCCGCCTCGTTGACCTTCCACAATTCGGCAACGTCGTTGGCCAGCGGATCATCCGGATTGGGTGCACTGAGCAGGGCCTGAATCGAGAGCAATATGGTGCGAATCTGCAAGGCCGGACTCCACTTGTCCTTCAGCACATCGAGGCAAATGCGACCCAAACGATCGATGTTCGGATGATAGATCTTCGTGATGAAGCGCACTTTCGGCGCCGACATGGGATAGTCCTCCGGCAGGAATAATTCCAGCTTAAAGACACCGCCCTCGAAGGGTGAATCATTCGGCCCGGTCACTATCACATGGAAGTAACGGGCATTGTTCTCATCCGGTATGGCATTGATACCGGGCACAGGCTCCTGCATCAAGCGCTGCGTCTCCTTGATAATGCGACGTGGCAGACTGGACATTTTGCTTCCTTCCCTGCAAAGGCTTCCTCTTCGGATGTGGACTGGTGGGGGGAGATCCTCAAGAAGTTTTCCTCTTATACAGCTTCCGTTTAGTCTGTAGGTAAGAAAACAATAATTGGGAAAAAGAAAAGAGTTAGAGAAAAAACAAATTATAAATAATTTATGGGAAACTTATATACCTATGAGATAAAACGGGGCTTTATAAGTTAAATGACACAATAAACAAAGCCTAAGTTACAAAGAAATGGTAAATTATCAATTCCAACTCCTACTTGTCATTGGAAATGTATTTTAATGTAGATTTTTTAACGTAAAACTGCCTCTTCTAGTCACTTTATTCTTTGTAAACTATTTTTATTTATTAAAAAAATTAATAAAAAAAAAAAACTAGCAAACTGCAATAATAATAAAATAGTTTTACATTCAAAATAAAATACAAATTTCCTTCTGTAGCCCAAGGACGTCTCAAATGCATATGTGTGTGTATGTATATGTGTGTGGTGGTGGGGTTAGTTGGGTGAATTCCGGTTTGATTCGTGGCTTTCACTTTCCTCAAGAAAGTTTTCCTGTAGAATTTTGCCTGCCACAAAGATGTCTTATTTAAACGGAATACGAATTTTTAAAGGTAAAATTAAACAATTTAAAAAGTCATCATTTAAATAAAAGTTGAATTTTTAATTGGTAAATTAACTAAATTGTAAAACAAAAATTATTAAACCAAAAGTTTAAATATTTGAGCAACAGTAAAGAGAAATACTTTAATTCTCCTTAGTAAATATAAAAGTATTTCTTACTTTAAACCCATAAAAAATTAGTTAAATATGTTTTATATTATTATTTTAAGTACCCCGATTTGTAGTATCAATTTTTGTTTAATTTAATCCACGGATTTATACTGTATATTTGTTAAAAAAAGGACCTCTAAAGTCCAACCTACTCCACCGGCTTTTATTTTCCACCCCTTTGGAGGGACCTTGCAGCTCCTTTGAGCAGAATTCCTACACTCAAAATAAAAGTCCACAAAATCAGGTCTCAAAAAAACCTGAGTTTTTTTCCTTAAATAAATATTTATAAAAAATAAAACAATTAATTAGTATTTAAGTCAACAAAATTTTGTTCAATATTTTATGATATTTCTTTAATATATATTTAATTGTTTATTTGAATTTAAATAAAAATCGAATATGATTAAAATCAAAATAAAACAACATCAAAAGACGGAAAACCAAATTTATTCAACAAGCTAACTATAGTAATTAATTCATAAAATAAAATAATGATTTTTTTTAAAGGCGCAAAACACCGTGATTTTTGCAGGCTTAGTTTTCATTAAATACATTATTTAAGATTTTATCTAACTAGAAAAATAGAGCTAAAATCATAATATTTATCATAATATGATTATAATATTTATATTTCTTATATGATTTATATTTTCCAAGTGTAGCCGTGTAATAAGGGGGTGGAAAGCAATGAGACAAAGGTAAACAAAAGCCGATTGAAATGACGCACAAGCCAAAATCTACAGAAATTTAATTATCATAAAGACAATAAATAAATAAATAAAAGCACGTAGCAAACGAAAATTAATTTTTTTTTTATTTGTAACTAAACCAATAAACAGCACAACCTTATTTTTTTGCCAGTGTGCGGCTTTTATTGTATTAAAATTTATTGATTTCCCTTTTAGGTGACAACTGCACGTAGCGGAAAGGGAGGCGGCCGCAAGCAAGGAGAACAAACAAATGAACGTGGAAAACGAGGGAGGGGGGTTGGTGGATAATTGGAAAATCAATAACGTGGACAATTTACTTAAAAAAAAACACCTAATAAGATTTTAGATTCTTTTTTTCTTTTTTTTCTGTTGCTGGCAGAAATTTTTGCGCACGCACACACACACATACAGGGGCACACAAAACACCGACGCACGCACACTAAGGCAGACGCACGAAAAAGACAAAGCCGCAAAGAAGAATATGCGAAGGGGCGAGACAAAGAAGGCGAGCGGCAAAGAAAAAACGCCGCATTTTTGTCAAATTTCAGCTTAAACAAATCGGCCTGGCGGATTTTTCAACTAAAATGCATTAATTCTTGATATTCGGCATATCATGCACACAAACACACACACACAATCGGTTGCAATGACAAAAAAACACATGCACACCACTTAACGGCAGTTTTTCCCGATTTTTTATCAATTTTTCGTTTTTACAACAATATCTCCGCCTTTATACGGAGTTTCTACACTTTTCTTGGACTTTTCTTCGTATTTCATGCGCTGCTTCTTTATCTTTATTAAATTTTACTCCTGCTTCCTCTTCTTCGCCTGCATTTTGTTGTTGTTCACACCGACTTGTACTTTTTTGTTGATTTTTCTCTATAATATGAAAATGTGGATTAACACAAACTCACAGCGTTACAGCGCCAACTTATTGCAGATTTTTCTGTGCAGCTGGTGCTTTAATTTTGTTAGATATCTGCTTAATTCCTCGTTCTTTTTTCAGGCAGCGCCACCACAAAAAATTTAGAATGTCGAACACACTCGAAAAAAATTTCGCCCTTTGGTTGTGTGCGCGTGTACGTGAGACTAGCGTTTGCATGTGTTGTGTGCGTGAGAGCGGCAATGTCAGAGTGACAGGGTTGCCAGAGCATAGCCGATAGAAATACAAAATTTTACTGACCGATATTTTCCTTTAAACCCGCTAAATAAATTACTATCGATATTTCTTTGGTAAGCTGTTAAATTATTATTGTGTTTTTAAATGTATTTATGCTTGTTAACAAGTACTTTTTTTTATGTATTAAGTAAATTTTTAAATACCTCGACAGCTCTAGCGCATAGCGGCTGTCAAAAGTGCCCAGATTTCGCAGCAATCAGCTTGGCGACACGATGCACGCCTGAGTTTTGCAGCATTTAGCTTTAAGCAGGCCATCCGCATTGCTCCGAAATTTGGCGGGGATAGATCTAATTGGCTAAAAAGGTGCGTATAATGGGAATTTGGAAGAGTTGGTTAAAGGAAACGAGAAGAAGGTGTTGCATTTCCCTCAGGTGCAGCTTAACTTTAAGTTTTTATTAGTGTTCTAGTAATTTAAAGTGTCTCTCTTCCAGCTCCCATTGCATTTGCCGTTATGTTTTCCTCGGACACGCCAGCCAGCCGTCCCAAACGGTATTCGCAGTCCCACGGAATGCCGCCGAATTTCGGAATAGGGACAAGAGTAAAGATCCTTAAAAGCCGAGATCGCGATCTGCAATTTGTCACAATAAGTCAGGCGACGACGCGCGACGGATGTGCTGCGGTAAGTTAAAGTGAAGAAGTGAAGTGTAATAATCAAGGCCGGTAATGTTTTTTTGTTTTTTGTTTTTGTGAGTTTTATCCTTTGTGTGTGTGTGCCAACTTAAAGTGAAAATGTAAAGAAGTGAAATAATCAAGGTCAGTGACATTTTTTTGTTTTTTGTTTTTGTGACTACCTTTCGTTACCGTTTAGCTCGTTACCGTTATATATTGTGTTCGGTATATGTCGCCTGATTTAAACAGTTTAATAAACAATACTCTTTTGTGGCTTTTCAAAGTTTATGTTGTAACGTATGTAAGTAATAATATTTTAATATATTACTATTATATTTATATTTAATTATTTATTATACATTTATTTTTATTAATAATGTTTTTTGTTATTATTTGTATTATATATTTTTTTTTAAATACATTTTAAACACATTGTTTAATAATTATAATTTAATATTACTAATTAAATATTATCACTTAAAAATATTTATCAGGTTGGTAGGTTTATCAACGTTTAAAAATCTTTAAAAATATGCCAAATAATAAATAAATTTTTTTTTTATAAAGCAACAAAAGAAAAATTAAATTAAAATTTTGTTTCAAGTAAAATGTTTTACAGTAAACTTTTAATGTGAAGGAAATACATTTTAATGAAAATCAAGTGCTTATAATATATTATATTAATATAATTAGTATTTTCCAGCCTTTCTTTTCCTCGTCTGTTTACCATTTTATTTTAATGCCCTAAGAGTGAGCGAGTGCGAACTATTTGAAAGTCTCATACATGCAGAAAAGAAACAGACAAACCAACACAAAAACATGCAAAAGAAAAGTCCGAAAAAGAAGTGAAACAGAGCAAACAACAACAAAATTGTCAATTTTTTTGGTGTAATCAACATTTATGCGTTTTTAAAAAGAGAGGCTGTCCGAACGAACACACACACACTGGCACTCTCACTCACACGCAAACACAAAGCACACATCGAATGCAATGCCCAATGGACGCACAAGAGGGCAACAACAAAAACAGCGCAAAAGGCAGAAAACTAAAAAACAGCAACAACAACGCACGAGCCTCTCACTCGCTCGCACACACACGTATTTATCATTCGTATTCGCTCGATTGCATTGCGGCCTATGCATGTGCGAGCGTGAGTGTGTTATGCATATGGCTGCCTTGCTGTTGTTGTTGCCCTTTTCGCAGTTGTTGCTGTTTGTTTTTATCCCGCACACTCACACACACGCACACACACTTGTGCGATCTCTGTTTTTAGGCTGGGCAACGATAGTTAAACCCAGCCCACAAGCCAGAGCGAGAGGGAGTGAGTGGGTGAGCGGTGGCCAAGAGAGCGCTTGCAAGGGAGGAGGGAGCGAGAGCGAGAACGAGCAACCTGACTCTCTGCTGCAACTGCGCTGCTTTTCCTTACGCAGCCAAATCGATGTGTGTGGTGGGTGTTGAAGAGGGGCGAAGGCGAAGGCGAAGGCGAAGGAGTGGGAGTGTAGGGGGGTGTGTGTGTGTTTGTGGGATAGAGGGGCCGGCGACCTTTATTTGCTCTTGAGTTGCAGCTGTTTTAGTGCATGTTTCCGTTATTTCTTTTTTTTTATGTTTGTTTATGGCTAACTTTTTACTGCGACAGCTGATCTTTGAAAGAGAGTGGCGATAGTAGGGGGGGCTTGTGGGCGGGTGAAATGGGTGGGCAGTGGTGGGTGGCTTTCCAAGGCTTTCTTACTGTAAATGAAACAAAGTTTTCTTCTAAAAATCGAGATTCTCAGATTTCATTTACCGTTATCAAACAATTTGAACCCAGGAACTAATGCGAATATATTTTTAATTGAAACAAAAGGGAAATGGAACGAATAGGAATGATTATTTAAGTTTAAATTAAGTATTTCAATTAATTAAAATAAAGGAAAGAACAAATCAAAAGTAAGTTAATACCAAGTAATAAGAGGAAATTGTGCATTTCGGCTGTTACTCAGTTAGTGAGAATTAGTAATTTTATAGTTCTTAATTTTTCAATATATAAATTTCTTTCCATAACACAACTTTCTTCACAACTTTATTGAAGATAAAAATTATATAGTTTACCTTTTTTAGCACTTATTAATTTAAAAAAGTGACTTCTAAATGAATATTAGTATTACATTTGAAACCAAGGCAAAGGTACATAACTTTCTTGGTTAAAATGGAATGTAATAGTTTTAATTTATGATCTTCAAACTAAAATTTCCTTAGTTGTTCATATATTTTAAAACAGTTATAATCATAAAATCGTTCCTCTGAAAATAAAGGAAAACAGGTTAGGCTAGTTTTTAATTCATTTATTATTTACTGTACATATTTATGCAATGTTATCAACACAACTCCATTGTTTTTTAATGGCCGACAATAGCGACTCCCTGCCATAGTTACAAAAACATGGCGTAGTTTTCTAGGGGTTTTTTCTGTTTCCCGTTTTTGTTTCTTTATTACAGGGTTGTAAGAATTTTGAAATGGCCAATAATTTACGCTGTTTACGGGATGTTTTTATTTATACAAGTTATTTTCCTATTTAAGGGAATGATAGGTTAAGTTTATAAGAATTCACAAGAGAAGATATTTATATTTAAACATTTGAATTTTAAATAAGGATTTTAAAAAGAGCTTCGACCATAATTATTTATTATAAATAATTAACATTAACAGAGTTAATGTTCGATATTTTCTAAGTTTCTTTAAAAAGAGGATGTTAAAAAAATTTTTAAATGCAAATTACAAAGGCTGTAGTCATGTGAATAAATATCAGAAAGGTTTTTGATAAGTTTAAAACAATTATAATAATTTAAGAATTTCTATAAAATAAATATATTCGTTGACTCTATTATTTTTAGTTTGTTTAAAAAAAAATGGCTTGTATTCCATAAATAATGTCTACTTGTTTAGTTATAAAATAACTTAAAAATAAAACTTCCAAGTACATACCTTTGTATAATAATTAAATTATTAGATATTAATATTTATTGAGATTTCCCTTAACTTTCAAAATATAACAAATAAATTAAAAGAAAATCAGGAACCCCAGAAATAAACAAGAATAAACTTCTCAAACTTTCTTTGAAGTTTACTTTTCTTATTTTTTTCCCAACTTAATTTACGCTTGGCAACATGTTGCCAAAGGAGAACAGCAACAATACCAATCAGAATTTGTGCGCTCTTTCTTCGCCTGCAGCACGAATGCATCCGAAGAGAGCTAGGAACGAGTGAAAGAGAGACAGAGAGAGCGAGACCACGAGAGAGAGAGAAGCCGCTCCACTCTTGAGTCCGAAAAAAACGCAACGAACAAAACGAGCAAAACAAATAAGGCAAAAACACAAACAAAAAGAAGCGCCGCTTTCCTTTTGCTTCTTTATTTGTTTGTTTGTTTTTGTTGTTGCTGTCGAAGGGCAGGAACAAGTGATTTTCCGAAAAAAAAAAATGGGGTGAGGGCGGGGGTGCGGTGTAAAGCGAGGGTTAGACGCACACGCAAAAACAAAAACAACAAGCGAAAAGGACGAACAAAAAATAAATAAACGTGAGGCAAAAAGTATCCGTTAGTCATTATACCCGTTGTTGTCGTTGTTGGTGTTGTTTGTGTGCTTACACCCGCTATCCTAAGGATACAACGGTATTTTGCCTCCCATTGAGGGTGCTTGATCATCGTCAGCCGGCGAATCGATTTAGACATGTCCTTGTCGGGGTTTTCAGGAGGCTGTAACTCGGAGACCGTTAGAGGTAGAGCTACCAAATTTGGTATAGAGATTGTTGAGACTACAAGCTATTTCAAGTGGGTTTTAGAATTCCGATATGTTTTTGATTGCCCAAGTAAATCACTAAATATTAATCTTTATAATAAATAAATAAAATATATTATTTGAATTAAATTTATTATAATTTAATGTACTTAATTTAGTAATAATATAAATATATTTAATACTTTAAAGTATACATTTTATTTATATATTTTTTTCTAATATTTTATATGCAAAATTATAGCTTATAATAATGTTAGAAGTCACATTTATATATAAACATAATTTGGAGTATAAAATTACACTGACCTCAGTTGTTTGCCAACTGTGACTCTCAAGGGTTCGAGTCTGGACTGTTCAAAAGGATACTAAGGCTAAGCTTTGATTGCAGGGTATTTCATAGTCTGGGTTTGCTTTTATTAATGGTTGCTCATTTTTTTTTTAATAAATAAATTAGCAGAAAAACCTAAGTAAAGATGACTACAAAACTAATAAAAAAAAAAAAACTAAACTAAACTAAGAAATATATTTAAGAATTTAAAATTCAAAAATTAAATATTGAAAAAGAATATTTTTTAGTTTGAGGTAGTTATAATTTTATAAATACTAAATAAAAAAATAAGGTGTATATTTTTAAGTTAGAAACGAAATTATTGTGACTTAATTGGATTAGCACCTTAAATCCCTTAAGGAACCTAAAAACTCTCATAATTATTAATTATATATATATAATTTTGGGCAACAACAATTGCTCGGGGTAAGAAGGGTATTCCGGGGTTCGATGTCCTGGCCCTCCTACATTCACCCTCCGCCCCCCTAACCTAAACGCTTCTGTTTGTTGTTGTTTTGGGGTCGCTCGCGTCCTTTTTGTGAGTGCAACAGACTTGGGTCGGCGCGGCCTTGGGGGTGGGATCTCGGTGGGTGGTTTCGGGCGGCTGAAGGAACAAAGGAAACCCTTGGCAACGCAGGGCCAACAAAAAAGAAGCAGACACAAAAAAATATCAAGATGCAGAAGGAGAAGAAAACGACGACGACGAGGACGAGGACGAGGACGAACGAGCAGAGACGAAGTCGAAGTCCTGTCTGCGTGCCTGTATGTGTGTGTGTGTGTGTGGGTGGAAAATTGCGTCCTGTCGGCTGTTTTTTTTTTCGGTTGCGGGTGGTGCAACATAGGCATAGAGTTGTTGTCGCCGTTTTTCGTGTATTTTTTGTTTTTTCCTTTATTTATTTTTTTTTTTTTGTATTTTTTTTTAAGTCAATGTCTGGCACACACAGAGTTTATTCGAGTGTTTTGCTGTGTGTGTTTGTGTGTGTGGCGACTGCGTGCAGACAGAAAAGTCCTAGAAACTCACGCCCCCGCCTGCACCCTCCACCACCAAATGCGTTTTTTCTTTTATTTTTTTTTATATATATATTTATTTTTTTTATTTTTTGGCTTCGCATTTTCGATTTTATTGAGCAAACAACGAATTCGCAAATAAAAACAAAACCAACGATGAAAGTGCAAAAAAAGGAAAAGGAAAACAAAAACAAAACACCAGAAACTGCAAGGGGGTGGGGGTGGTAAGGGGGTGGCTTTTGTTAAGCGTTTGTTGTTTTCCTTTCCCCTCTTTTGCCCGCAAAAGCTTTGAGCTTACAGTTTCGCAGCCTTTGGCTTGATCGTTGGCACAGTGGCTTTCCAACTGGGGCGATCTTTTAGGGGTTGAAAAGCTTTATACAGTGACTGCAAAACTGTCAGTGTCAGTTTTTTAATATATTTTGAAACCTAAGGGGGTTGAGGGATTTTTTATTTTATTAAATGTTTAAATCAATTTTTTTTGTAAATTCTTAAAAAACAACTGGCTTAATTTGTAAAAAAAATATTGCTTAAAATAAACTCGTTTTGCATTTTATCGAATATTTTAATTTTTCTTTATGATAATAATTTCTACAACAATTTGCCTAATTTATATATAAAATATTAAAAATATTGCATTTTCTTCGAATAAGTTTCTAGGATATTTTTGATATTTTTTAAAAATTATAAATAAAATACCAGTAAATAATTAAATTAAATAATTTAAATAATTTTGTATTATTTTAACACCAATTTAAATATATATTTTTTTTTATTGATTTGTAATAATTTATTATTTATTTAATTTTTTTTATATATATTCTAATATTATTTATTTATATTTATTTATATTGATTTATTATTTTTATTTTTTTTTATTTTAAAAAATTATATTATTAATATCGTATTTTTTTGGGAAAAAATGGATTTTTTTTGGGAAAAAATGGATTTTTTTTGGGAAAAAATAGATTAATAAAAATCTAATTGAAAAAAAAATACGAACAATTAATTGGTTAAATAAAATAAAATCAGTAAACAATAAATCTCAATAATGAAGTATTAATAAATGTTTACAAATGCGTGTTAAGAAACGCAAGCAAATATAAATATATAATATTAAATACCTTTGTGCTTTATATATATATATATTTTTTTTAAATAATTAACTAAATTCCGTTAGAACGGAAATCATTTTATTTTTTTTTTTATATATTTATTGTATGAAATATAAACATTTAATTCTTGCTTTAATTAAATGTTAAATTAAGTATTATAATTAATAACTATAACTCCCCCTCCCCCCAAAAACAAGGGATTATGCTAATTCTGGAACCCAATATTGATCTGCTAATATCAGTGATCGGCGAAAACTAAATGCGATTAATCAATTCGCTGTTTCTCTATTTCCCAAAAAAGCGCGCAAATTTTTTTGGGCAAATCAATTTCTTTTTTTCCTATTCTTTTTTTTTTTTTTGTTAACTCAAAGCTCGTCAAGTTATCTTTTTTGTTTTTTGCTCTTGCTGCTCCTCTTCTTTCGCCAAAAATTGTTGTTGTATTTGATTTCGCAAAAAAACTTCTGCTAGTTCCATGTGTGCAAAAAAAAAAAACCAAACAAAAAAAATTAAAACTAAGCGGATCTCTGCAATGAGAGAGAGCGAGAGAGAGAGGGAGCGAGCGAGTGAAAGAAAAGCGGGAGGGCGATAGCGCCAAAAAGAGCGTCGGCTGCGGCGGCAACGGCAACGCAGGTGTATTTGTGTGCGGGAGAGTGAGTGAGCTGATAAAAATTCGCAATGAAAGAGAATTCGCAACAAGGCGAAGAAGAATTCGCATATGCTGCTCGCTTGCTGCCGCACTCTCTCTCTCTTTGGCTCTTTGTGTGTGCGTGGCTGCCTGCCTGCTGCTGCTGGCAACATGTTGCTAAGCGTGCGAGCGGGAAGCGAGGGATCTCTCTTGCTCTCTCGCTCTTACCCGAAAAAACTTTGAAACTCTGACCAATGCAGGTCGTGTGTGTGTGCGTGTGTGTGTGAGTGTAGTTTCTTTGACTTTTTTCAATTTTTACTTTTTTTCGCAACACATCTTTCTTTCTTTTTGTTTTTTTTTTTTTTGCCTTGTTTCTCCTTTTTTTTTTTGGTTTGCTTTTGTTTGGAGCCCAGCCTCTGCCGCTGCCGGCGTCGGCTGCTCTGCCGGGGGAACGCAGCAGCAGCGGCCTGTGTTGTTGCAAAAAATTCGCAAAAATTCTCAGTCAGTTGGTCTGCTCATTCGGTTGTCTCGTTTGCTCCTCGTCGCTTCGCGTGTGTGAGTGCAGAAAGCGCAGAGAATCGCAGCGCTAAAAATTCGCGAAATATTTTGTGGCAAAATTGTATATTTTTTGGCCTCTAAGAAATACGAAAAAAACTGGAAAAAAACTAAATAAAAAAACTTGAGAAAACCTAAAAAAACTCAAACACTCGAAATTGAAAATTCCGCACAAAATTCCGTCATCCGTGGCTTTTCTTTAATAATTTTTTTTACTGTTTTACTCTCCAAAAGAATTCAAAAGAAGATAATTTTGTGATGAAATCAGCTTTACTTTCTCTGCTCGAAAATCTTCTTTCTTCTGTATATTTTTTTTCAGTGCCAGATCTTTACCCGGAAAATCTTTCCCCTGTCCCCTCTCTCTACATCTGTCTGTCCTCTGTGATATAAAAACTAAAAAAAAAAACAGAAAAAATAAATTTTATAAAAAATACAAATTTACAAATTATGATCGTCAAAGGAAAATACATGGAAAATAAATAGTTTTCCCTAAAGTTCTGCCGCAGAATTTGTTAGATTTTTATATTTCAATATTAATTTATAGAACCATATGTTTTTTATGTCATATTTTGTAATGGAAATATTATCAAATATAACTAAAAATTGTGTCAAAATAATCCAGTAATAAATTAATTTGAGGAATCTGTTTAATATTTTATTAGTGGGCAGTGAGCGATCGGTACAGAATAAACCCATAAAACCTATACAAATTTATATTTAAAGCTAAATAAAAACATAAATTTTATTCATAATTTGTACATACATAGTTTTGAACTTGATTTATTCACTTGGCATAATATTAAAAATATTCTTATAATAAAAATTATATTTATAACAGAATAAAAATAACTACATTTATTTTCCTCCTAACTTTATTTATTGCCTTCTTCATGTACTATTTTCGTGTTCTTTTTTGAATAAGAATTAAGAAATTACATATTTCGAATTTACAGAACAAATCTAGAAATTAATTGAAATTAAAAAAAAGGAAACAAATTTTTTCTTAACAAGATTTTAGGAAATTGTTTTTTAAATTATCGAAGCATTTTAAATCTCTTTTTTTTAATATATCACAATGAATTTATTAAGAAATTATAAAAATTACTCCATTAAAAAAAAATTTATAACAATTTTAAAGAATAAAAATTCAACTATAAATTAATACAAAATATACCGAAAAACCAGAAAACTTTAGGACCTAACCCATTTTAAAATTTATTTTTACCACAACAAAATCGTACAAAAAAATCTTACAAAAAATGTATTAAAAATTATAACTAATTTCTGAAGAAGCAAAAAATATAACAAAAAATTCCTTAAAATAAAAAATAAAAAAAAACGTAATGAAAATCCACAAACTTTCATATGCCCAAAAAGTGCCCCCAAAAAGAATCTGATCTTGAAATAGTTGGCATCCTGGCAAAATCACTCAAAGTTCTAGGCTCTCTTTGTTCTCCCTCTCTTTTTTTTGGTCCCAAAGGCTTTGCTCGTTGGGGGAGCTTAGAAAGAGCCAGGCGAGTGAGAGCGTACGAGCGAGTGAGTGAGTTGCTTCGCACAAAAACTGCAAGAGCAGCTTCTGCCGGCGTCGGCATCAGCCTCTTCCAGCGGCCAGCTGCGGCAGCGCAGCGCGCACACATGCAAAATGCGTTTTGCACTCTTCGCTCTGCCGCAGAAGGAGATGGAGGAGGGGGTGGAGTAGGAGTAGGAGTACCAGCGAGGTGTGTGTGTGGCGAGGAGTTCGCGCAGTGAGTGAGAAGCTCACGTTTCGAGTGGAGTGGAGTTTTTTCGCTTTTTTGCGACCCAACTTACATATTCTTCTTCTTTCTTTCTTTTTTTTTTTTTTTTGCATTCTGCGTTGTAGTGAGTAGTGAGTGAGTGTGTGGGTAGGGGACCGAGGGGGGACACTGGATGTGTGTGCATGTGCATGTGTGCGCTGGTGTTGGTGTTGGTGTCCGGCAACGTAAGCGAAACGTTCACGAAACGAAACGTATCGAAAACGTATTGAATCATAACAGATCCGCACGTTGTCGCGTTCGTACGCAATTCGCGGAAGAATATCCAATCTCTCTCTCTCTGTCTCGGCTAAACAAGAAATATTAAAATAAAAATATAAAAATACAAATAATAATAATAATAATACGAATAATAATAATAGTAAAAACACAGCAGCAACAATTTCAAATTGCAACAATTGATACAACAAACAACAACAACAACAGCACACCAACTCAGCAGCAATCACAACAACACACCAACATACAACCAATAATTCCATAAATAGGAAATACAAAATTAAAATTTCCAATCAAATGTAATTATCACAAAAGATATTTGCAAAAATATTACAATTTTGCATTAATTTTATATCCCAAAAAATTAACCCTCGCGCCGCGTAAAAATTATATCTATTTTTTTATGGTGTTGAATCCTGTTTCTATTTTTTTTCTTCTTCTGAAAAAAAGTCTTGGAAGAACCAAGAAAAAAAGTGACAACTGCAGCCAGAATTTTCTAGACATATTCCAAAATATTTAAAAAACAAAGTGTTTATCAGTGCTACAAAAAAAAATCACTTGAGGATTTTTCTCTGAAGTGTCTTTGATCTTTAGATCACTCGAAGGGATTTTTTAAATTGTTAAAAGAGCTTCAAAATAATATATCTTTGAGGAGTTTTTAGATTGCATATTAAAAAATTAAAAACAGTGTGAAATTATTTTTAAAGAATTTTTTAAAGTAAAACACAAGACATGTCTTGAAATTAAATAAAATGTTATTAAATACTTAGAAAAAGGGATTGTGTCCTTGGGTCAATTGTAACCGCAGGATTTTGTGTGTTGGAAATATAACATGGAAAACATTTAAAAGTGAATTTAAAAATGTAGGAATTTTTACTTTACAAAAAGAACTGAAAGAATTTTTAGAATTATGAGCCTTAGGATTTTTTCAGAATTTCAATAATTTTGTGGGCTTTGAGAATGTAAACTTTAATACATTTTGAAAATTTTTAGAATTGCAGTAATTTTGAGACAAAAATGTGCCACTTCAAAATTATTTTTAAATAGGGAATACTTATATTGTGCTATAGGGAATAACTCCAATCTGTAAGGATTAAATAATAAATATTACCATAAATCACAGCGTATACTTTGGAGTTTAGAAAAAATTATATATTTCAGTTAAAAGTCTAGTTTTGAAACGATATCAAAAATTGAATTAATTTTTTATACGAGAAGGAAATAACAACTAAAACAATTTATTGTGCCTAAAAGAAAAAAACTTCTAACTTAAAATAGATGAACAAGTTCTCAATTTTGGCTAACCAAAAAAAAAAAACAAGCTTAAAAGTTTTCAAAGACTTTGCAAAGGATCACTTCTAAATAGAATATTCCCTATTAATAATCATATTGAAAAGTCAGAAAACACAGTGTTTATTTTTAAGAAAGAAAGTCCAGAATAGCTTACAAAAATATAATTATATTCCAGCTTAATTATTCTAAAGTCCAGAAGATATATTGTTTTCCAGTGAATCTTGTGAATTGTGTGAAAATGTCAACAAGCTAGTGTTTTGAAAAAGTTAAAATCGTTTACTAATTGCCGACGGAAAAATGTAAAAGGCATAAGGAGGGGTATTTTTAAAATGGAAAATAAACTATTTAGAATTTAGGGGTTTTTAATATATCTAGGACTTTGTACAAGAAACGTTACAAATTATGTTACCAACTTGTTTTATCTAAAAACAAACAAGTATCCTTTTTTAAAAGTGCTTCAAGTGATTCTTAGCCAAAGTCAAGCCGAAATAATAAGAATAAAAATAAAACTGAAAACTTTATAAAATAAAAATAATATGTTTTAATTCAGAATTTTATTTTCGTGTAAATATTTATTCTCTTAGAAAGATATAAAACTTTTAAAGGATTAAAATTTTTAATGTAGTTTTTTTTTGTTTTAATCATTTCTATAGATTAACGAGATAACAGTGACATTTTTAACTGGTAAAAAACTGTATATTTTTTTGGTTTTAAAATTTGTTGTGAATATTTAAAATGTATGTTATTAAAAATATTTTAAATTGAAAGTACTTTGTAAATACCAAATTTAAAAAAAAAAAAAAACTTTTTTTAATACAAAATTTAAACATTTAAAATAATCTTTTTAAAAAATCTATAATACTTAAATTTAGCTTATTTTGCGGCTAACATATGGCATACCACAATTCCTTCTCCCAAAACCCCTCTAGCTCTCTCACCCTCTCTTAGCCCTTCGCTATGATATGTTGCATTTCGGCTAGATTACGCATACGCCGCATTGTCCACTCCAAAGAGCCACCAGGCTAGAGGGATTGAGAGAGCGGCTAGGAAAGAGAGTACCCTTTGAGTTGCATTTTCATTGTTTTCTCGAGTGAAAGAGAGAGCTAGAAAAGAACTCAAGCTGCAGTCGCTGCGTTTTCCTTTGTGTTGCTCTTCCACGAAGCGCGTGCGGCGCTCTTAGCACCAATACCGGCACACACACACACACACACACAAACATAGAAATAGTCATCTTCCATGCGAGCCGTTCGGCTGCAAAAAACAAAAAAAAAAAAAAAACAAAAAAGGAAAAGATGAAAAAAGTAGAAAGAGCACGAAGCGCCGAGTTCGTGGCCAGCACTGTCGTCGACGTTGCAGTCGCTGCTGCTGTTGGCGTCGTCGCTGCGCTGCTGCTGCTGCTTCTTCTGCCTCTCGCTCTCCTTCGGCGCAAAAATTCTCTTTGGGCTTTTTTGGGTTTTTGGCCATGCTTTTTCGGCTCTGTCGGCTTTGGACTTTCGCAGAGATTTCACACGCGATGCGATTGCAGTTCTTGCAGACACTTTCATACGTTCGTTCGTGTTTATTTTGGTTGAAAACGGATATAACAAAAAATAAATCAAATTAAATAATAACTTAAAAATGTTTTAATATTTTCGAATCCCTTTGAATGTTTTTCATAGATTTTTTTTTAAACTAAAATTTATATCCAAAAAATAAGAACAAACGTCAGGACTTTTTTTGCGCGCGCGTTTCGTGTGTTGTGAGTTTTAATAACGGTGAAAGAACAACGTCTCTGTTTCTGTCTCTGTCGCTCTAAGCATCACAAAAGCGAACTATAATTCTCAACTTCTGGTTTTCTTTTCCCGTTTCTTATTATTATTGTTTATTTTTTTTTGCATTTTTTTTCTAGTGTTCAAGCGTCGGTTAAGCAAGTTCCATTCTTTATATTATATTAAATATCATTATCCTCTTGCAGGCATAAACTCTAAACACAACAACAACAACAACCAGCAACCACAACAACAAAAATGTTTTATAAATATATTATTATCAAATAATAGCGAAAGAAAAATAAGCAAAGAAAAGTTTTTGCAACGAGAAAGTCCTTAAGAAAAAAAGAAAAAAAAAACGTAATTTTTTTTTCGGCTGCTTTCAACAATGCAACAACAACCACAACAACAACGGCAACAACTACACCAACTACAATTGCAACTAAAACAACTAAATCAACAAGAAAAGCTACTGCAACAACAACAACAAAAGGAACAACACCAGCAGGAACAACAACAACAACATCAACAACAAATTCAACAACAACAACAACCAAATGAAACAAACCGACGTGTGTGTGTGTGAACAACTATTAGTAAAGAACTTTAGAGAAACTTACAACTCTTTCGATTTGAAGCCCTCTGAATTATTTTGTGTGTGTTTTTCTTCTTTATAAATATTTATATAGAATATATAATTTTTTTTTTTGGCAAGTGTGGCGACAAAACTAAATAATACGAAAAAACTAACAAACATTTAATTTCACCATAACCTTCAACAACAACAACAATATTTTCCCCATTATCGGCATGCTGTAAGGTTGTGTTTTTTATTACCAACGAAAAGGTTTTATGCTTAAACTTAATTTGATTTTGTTAAAACAACAACAACAACACCAACAAAACCAAAATTGAAAACAATTTTTTCCAAGTGAACATTTTGTGCGAATCAAATACAAAAAGAAGTAGCAAAGAAAGTGGCGAAATTAAATTGAAGGCGAAATTCTGAAAATATCCAAAACCAATTCAATGCAAGCCAAAAGTGCAACAAGAACAACAAAAATACCAACAACCAATTCATCCACAACAAAAGCAACATCAATTACACCAACAAGAACGAGAACAACGTCTTGAAACTGCGGTGTTTGGCGTTTATGGTGAGTTTTTATTTAAGCAATTAAAAAAATGTATACAAATTATCAACTTATTAAACTCTTTCTCAGTTTTTGTTGCTATTTTTTTCATTAAAAGCTATATAGTGTGTGCGTAGGCTTAAATCGAAAATCAAGTGCTACTTGATAATAAAAATGTTAAGTTGGCTTAGCCATAAATGGTCCAAGTGGCAAGTGCGAAGTGAGAGGAAAGGAAAGTGTCAGCTTGAAACTGGATTGTATTTTGAAGAATAAACTGAACAGGAGATTTATTAATTTAGAGTAAAGGGAAATTAAATTTTTTAACCATTAAAAATATAATTTAATGGTAGTTAGAGTTTGCAAAGTTAAAACCTGGTAGTAATAGTAGAATATTTATTTCTGCAGAAATTTATATTGAAAATAATCAACAAAATATAACGTAGCTTATTGTTAAAATAGAAAATACACAAATATAATGTTGTTCTTAAAAATAGAAAGTCTGCAAAATATTTTCAATACTTTAAAAGAAAATTCACAAACATAAAATACCATCGAAAAAATTAATATAATTTTTCCCCATTAATATTATTAATCTATATTTAACTATAATATTTTCCATACAAGCCCCATAAGAAATAGCAATAATAATTGCTAATAAATCAGTTTTTGCCCCATTTTTTTTTTCCAACCTTTCTTTTGGCGTCTCACTTCCCGTTCAAACCGGATGCGCTTTTAGGAAAATTTGCTGAATTTGTTGTCAAATATGTTAAATGGAAATGCATTTTTCTGGGCCACACAATAATTATAAAAAAAAAAGTTGCAAAAATGAACAAAAAGCAAAAAGAAAAAGCCAATCAATTAATTGGCAAACAAAAAAGAAAAGAGAAGAAAGCAAGAATATTAACTATATGCCAAGTCAGTTTTGGAAAAGCGGAAAGACCAACTTGGCGGAACTTCCGGCGCCACTGAGAGGCGCCATCTCTTCGCTTAGTTCATCATGATTTTGTATAAATATATTTATTATAGCAAGTTAGTTATTAGTTGTTTAATTTTAAAATGAATTTTTCTTAAAGAAAATTAAATTTTCTATTAAATTGAGAATATTAACTATTAAAAGATAATATATATATTATTAATCTTATATTATTAATACAATATATATATTATTTAATTTTTAATTTAATTAGTATTTTTATTCATTGAATTGTACATCTTTCCCAATTTTCCAATTTTCACCTTAAACCTAATTTTCCTATTTTAATTTTAAATCTACATAATATAAAGACAGAAAAAGATATCAATTAAATATAACACGGTCCCTAACACACTGAAACGCACTGTCTAGCTAGCTCCATCATCTGTACCTCTTTTTTTATAACCTTTCCCACATGGCTGTCTCGCAATTTAATCGCAATTATAAATATTTATAAGAAGTATCATTCTCCAGCAAAGTTGTTTCTTTGATTTTGATTTTCTTTTTATATTTTCCTTCGGCAACTCTTTTTTATGATTCTTCAAAAAAAAAGGGCGCAGGCTTAACTTAAATTATGAAAATTGATTTTCGAAAAAGGTGTAACAAACTTTTGGGCCATTTAAATTTTTCGTTTAATTTTTGAGTTACACTTTTTTTTTTCGCGAAATGCAAACGAAAAAATTCATTACAATACACGTAATTGCGTTGCTTTAGTGTTTTTTTTTTTTTTTTCGTATTTTTTATGTGCAACAGTTTTCATTTATGTGTGGGTTTTTGTTATTTTTTTTTTTTTCTAATTATTTTGCCCGAGTGTGTGAGTGAGTGGCTGTGAGTGCAACTAATGAGCAACTGCCGGTCGGTTGAAATTATTAACTCATTATGGGGTCTCGGGTGTTTTAAGTGCCTCAAGTCAGCCTGTTTTGTTTCGTTTTTTATAGTATTTTTTTGTGCCTTTTTTCTTATTTTTTTGCCTCTTTTCGTACTATTTTTTTTTAATGGCTTGCGTGCGTTTTTTTTAATATTTTTTTCGTTTGTGCATCTTTTTTTGTTCAGTTTTTTTGAATTGAATTGAATAAGGTGCAACATTGTTGGCGGATTCTCTCGTATAATTTGAGCAGCATTAATTGAAAAAAACTGGCCAAAAGGTAAAAAAAAAGGGAACACAATTATGCAGCATTGGGGTGAGTTCTTTTTTTTTTAAGCCTAAATATTTATGTGCTGGTAATTGTTTGAGTGAGTTGAGCCACCTTGTGATTAATGGCCTTTAATGTGCTGAAAAATTGCACATGATATGTTATATATATTTTTAAAACTTAAATGAGTTCTTTAATTAAATGTGGCTTGAAGGGCCTTAATGGGAAGGATAATGATTAAGAAATAATAGTACAAGCAGATGAAAGAAGTTAATTAAATAAAAGACAGACGGGTTTTATTTTTTAACATAATTGAAATTGAAACTATTAACTATTACATTTAATAAAAGATATATTTTTATATTAATTAATAAATAATTGCTCGTCTCTTTAAATTAGTTATTACATTATGAGTAAGTTTATGTATAGTAATTTATAATGCAAAAAAATATTATGATAAATAAATGGTTTTATTATTTATAATATATTATAATAAATTTTCTTACCTTACCTTTTTATATAAATATATCAAACAATATACAAAGTAGTCTTATTATAATTTTATGTATATTTATCATAATTTTTTAGATTATCTTTATATAGAAATATATAAAATATTATATTCTTATCATATTTACTTAGTTTTTAAGTCATATTTAATTGTCTAATTAATTTTTTTCTGCTGCGGAAATTCTCTCTTCCAAATTTATAGACATTTTTAAAGTACAAGTTGTAGGATTTTTTTGTTGTTTTATTGCCACCAAAAATTCTTTATAAATATTTAATATTTTATACAGAGCCAAACTGTATATGTATATATATATATATATATATATATGTTGGCAGCCAAAACCGATTTTTGGCGCTTGGCTTGCCGTTGTCTAGACAAATCAATATAATCCAGACGGCAAATGGCCCCAATATAAAAAGAACTACATATATGTACGTATAACAAAAATATTACGCATACGCCCCGCTGGATTCAATATAATCCCCCTCCACCATTCTCCCTGCTCTCCTTCTCTTTCCGTCCATCCGTCCTTGTCCATCGTCTGTCGCCTGTTTGGCAAAAAACTGCAGCAAATTAAACAAAATTTTTAGATTTCCTCAACAAGTTCGGCTTCGGTTGCTTCTACGTTTTTTTCGGCTAGATTTTCCTTTTCTTTTTTTTTTACTGTCTGTCTGCGCCGCAATGTACGTATATATATATATAGAATATGTAAATATATATATATATATATAGATATATATGTATAAAAACGTCTATATTTGCATTTGACAAAATAAGTGCAAGGCAACGAAAAAAAAAGGAAGAAAAATGCCGTTAAATGTTCCAGGACACAGACGACCAAGCGAGGCAGAGGGAGAGGAACGAGACAGGGCTAGGACAGGAGACAGAGACAGGGACCAGAGGGGTGATGTCAATGGCGAAAGTAAAAACAACAAGAAAGGCAGGCAGGCAGGAGTCTCCGGAGTCGAAAATTTGAATACTCTTTGACTAAATATTGTTTAATACATTTAAGCAGTTCAAAATGCATTGAGAACTCTATTGATATAACAGTTTTATAACAGATACTTGCCATATAAAAATAATAATGCCAGGTATAGGTTATAGAAAGCCAATGTTGACCAAAATTTAAATCTAATAAGTCCCATTATATATATACATTTCTATATATTTTTTTTACATTTATACGTAAATGGTATTACACTTGTATAACAGATTCGTATAAAACAAAGGTAAAAAAAGAAAAACATGTATTTCTATAATCTTAAATCCATAATTATAGTAGTGTGTTAAATATATATATAAAAAGCACTATTGTTATAACAGTTATATAACAGATTTTTGTACTACAAGAGAAATAACTTTTCCGATCAAAAATCAGAATTAGGTAATAATTTATTACTATTAATTTAACATTTTACTTAGTTTGCTTATAAACCTTTCTTTATACGAGCTATATGACAGTATATCCCATATTTGAGTTGTTTATAAAGTAAAAATAAAATAATTTAAAGTATTACACATTAAAGTCCTCCTTAAATCCTTATTAACCCTTCGGCAAAGGGTATTTTGGGCAAGAAAATAAGCAGGCAAAAGCAGGCAAGTGCAGGCAACTTGCGGTTGCATGGGGCGGCGGTGTGTGGCATTTGGGTCGTTAGGGTGTGGGGAGGGAAGGGGCACATCGGAGGAGGACTGTGAGAAGGGGCAAATGTAATTTGGCGGCGCTTTCGTTTTTCGTTTCTTTTCGTTTTCGCATTTCGCCGAAACTCGCACTTCAATTAATCAGACGCTCTGCTGCAGTCGGCCACCCCCTTTAACCCCCTTTGTGTGCGCCGTCCACCGTCTCGCCCCCCCCTTAACCCTTGTCCTTCCAAGTGCAAGCGCCGTCCTGCTTCTGGACTTTTTCCCTCTGTGTGAGTGTGTTTTTGTGCAAGGACCTCTCGATGCATAAAGATATACACATACGAAAAAAGGTATATATATATATATATATATATATATGTATAAAAAGGGGTTCAAATTTTAAGCTGCTTCTTCTATGCCAAGCCCGTGTTTGTTGTTGTTGGTTTTTTTGTGTTTTTTTGGTAGGTTTATGCAGCTTTTGTTGGTTTCTGAGCTTCTTTCTTTTGATTTTCATTTTTATTTTCATTTTCATTTTCCTTTTATTTATTTATTTCTTTTTATTTATATTATTTTACTTTTGCCTTGCTTTATTTGGTTATATTTTATTTTATTTTTGGCAATTTAGCCTCTAAGCTGCGCGTGTGTGTGTGCGGTACAGTTGCGTTTTCTATATGATTAAGTGGACGAGTCTATGCATGTTGGCCCTGGACTTTTATGTAGCACACTTAAATGCTCCCCCAACAGGCAAGGATTTCTGGTATGATTAATTATTGTTTTTAGTAGGGAAAGGCTAGCTAAAAGTATGTGAAGAAAATATATATAAAATATATTACAAAATATTTAAAATGAAAAATATTACAAAATATATAAAATGAAAAATATATAAAAAGGTCTTAGTTAGTAATGTAAATTTGAGTAAAAGGAAAATGTATTCAAAACGGAATGCAGTTCCTTTAAATATTGATACAAAAATGTTCAAAATAAAGTTTTATGTAATAAGAAATTTACTAAATAAATGAAATGTAATATTAATATTTTAATAAAATAATATAACAAAAAAGGTAAACTTAAATATAATAAAAAAAAAAAATTAATACAAATTTAATTTAAAAATTCAATAATATTTTAAATGTTAATACAAAATAAAATTGACATTTTTAATCCAATTAAATTAAAATAATTACCAAATACAAATTTTAACAGTAAATAACAAAAATAAAATAAACACAAATTATTAATACAAAAATAATTGAAAATATTTTTTAAATAATAAAAAATAATAAATCAATATGAAAATGAATAAGAAAAAAGATACTTATAAATATTATTAAACTTAAAAAAAATATTTTATTATAAATTTACACTCTGTCAATACATTTTGATTGACTTTAATAATATAAAATTAATAAAAAAGCAATAATTCATTTTATTAAATAAAACATTATAATATATTTAATATGTAAAAAAATCTTTAAAGTTGTCATAGATCTTGGCCTAATCTAGGTTTTTTTTATTATTAATTTCTCAAGACCCATTTACAGTTGAAACTATCTAGAGTCCAGGCATCCAACGCCCCCGCCTTACGAGTCTATGAGCGATCGAGGCAGAACCTGGAGCCACATCTGAGAGCTCGCCAAGTGTCAGGTTTAAGCCAAGACCTGCATCTATCTTTTCCCCCTTTTCTAGTATTCCCTACCCTCCTCCTCCCCCCCACCGTCCCGTGTTTCTAGTATTTCCCCCTTTTGGCTTAATGCCACCACGATCCTTGTCTCTTCAGGTTTGGCTACCGGTTTTTTTCCTTATTCTTTCCCCCCCTCGCTCCCAGCCACCGAACAACAACAACAGATCAATTATGATATAATTATCTTTTGCACTATTGACAGCCAGCAGAAGGGGGGGGCTACCTGTCTCTGTCCCTGTCCCTGTCTCTCTCTGTCTCTTATTCCATCTCTTTCTGTCCCTGTGCTGCCCTCTCTTTCGGTGGATAAAGTGAAATGCGCGCATGCGCACAAGTGTTGCTTGTCATTATGTTAATTGCATTTAAGCGCCAACAACTCTGAAGGCCCCAAAAGAGGAAGCGAACGGAAAGAGACTCCGACTGAGAGATATATGTATATGGAGTGGGGAAGAAGAAGGAGGAGGAAGAAGGAGGAGGGAGAGGTAGGAGGAGAAGGCACAAGGAGGGACCTGAGATATATGGGGGAATCTGGCGAGAAGCTTTTATTATATTAACTTGGTGCTGCATATAATTGATGATGATTAAATCAATGCTACCGCAATGCGCCAGCATCTTCTTGGGTTCTCTTCTCTTTCTTCTTGTTTTTTTGTGTTGTATTTTTTTTTTTTAAAGTTTCAGGTTTCGTCATCATCACAAGGTTGTTTTTTTTTTTTTGGTTTGTATTTTTTTTTACTTCTTTATGCAAGTGTTTTTTTTGTGCTTTGCATCTGCTCTTTTATTACGCAATTTTATGAACAGACAGGGAAAACCTCAAGGAACTTGGCTTCCCAAAAAGCTATAGCTACGAAATTTTAAAGATATGATTAGTTTACATTATTCATTAAAATTATTTGGGTTTGAAGTGAAAGGTTTAGGTATTTTAATTAATATTAAATATGATATTATATGTATATTATAATAAAAAGAATTTTTTATGTATATTAAAATAAATATAATGTTATTTGTATATTATAATAAATGTAATATATATTTATAATTTTTTTGAATGTTTAAAACAATATAAAATGCTTAGATATTTATTTCTTTTAAGAAAATATCAATAAAAAAATATATAGTTTGTGAAATATATTTTATCAAGTTCCATTTCCCCATAAATATATTTAAAAATTAAGCATAAATAAGATTATCTTACACCAAAAATTTTTAAATTA
The DNA here is from genome assembly GCA_008042675.1 of Drosophila seguyi. Classification (NCBI taxonomy): domain Eukaryota; kingdom Metazoa; phylum Arthropoda; class Insecta; order Diptera; family Drosophilidae; genus Drosophila; species Drosophila seguyi. The sequence goes on along the minus strand of VNJU01005078.1, from coordinate 156,989 downwards.
TATTCTTGGTGTATTATACCTGATATTCATTTTTAATATAAAATAAATTGGATATTTATTTTTTTTAGCCAAATATCTTTAAAAATATATAGTTTATGAAATACATATTATTCATTTCTTTATCCTTTTTATATATATATATATTTTTTTTTTTTTAATATATAAACCAGCAATATTCATATTTCTTGGGCACATCATCATGGCAGTTGCTTTTCTTATTTTTGTAATAATTTTTATTCAACCCCTCGAGACGATTTTGGGACCCTAAGCAGACGCAACAGAACCAACCCCAAAAACAGTCAAAAACCCCGAAAAAAGCGAGTGCAGAAATGGAAACAAAAAATGTGCAAAAAAAATGCAAAGAAAAAATATACGAAAAAAAAATGCAAGCACAAAAAAAATGTCAGTAAAGCCAACGAGGCATGGACGGAGTTCCCCCTTGTTCCTGAAATGCACAAATACATGTGCATATAGATATATGTTGAGATATGTGGAAACATATATGCATACACACATATATATAAAGATATATATATATATTTGTGCAATTTATACACCTGACCCTCCGTCTGTTTGTTTTCGCTGATTATCTTCGGCGTATTTAGAGCGTAAAGCGTAGTCAGACAAACAGAGTTGGCCGAAAATGATAATGATGGCACAGGAACAGGAACAGAAACAAGGATCGGAAGGGATCGTATCGGATCGGGTCGGATCGGAACTCACCGGGGGTTCGTTGTCCCTGTGAAGAAATGCCGCGCCGAAAATTTCAAGTGAAATGCAATTTATATTTTCGACAAATTTCACATTTGCCACCTGCAACGAAGCTACAGAATTTTAGGCAAAACCCTTTGTTTTTGTTTTTTTTTTTTTTTGGCGGAAGATTTCAACTGGGATAAGGTAGGAATAAATTGGTTAGCGAAAAAGGGAACTTGTTAAGGGGGAAAGTGGTAAAAAAATAATTTACATAAATAATTTTAAGTGGTAAGAAAAATGGGCATGAGAGAAGAATAATAGAAATATGATTAAATTGTTTAATATTTTGGATTTAAAAAGGGTTAATTTTGTATATGTATTTTAATATAAAAAATAATAAATATTTGAGTAGAATTTAATATAATAATGACGATATAATAATAATAATATACATATGATAAATGATAAGTACGGCTATTTCCTGCTATGAAATATAATATACTAATATCATTTTACATATACAATCAAGAGCGTATTTTAAGCTATTTCCTGTATCACATATCCTTTAAAAAATCAACATCCTTCAACTCATTGATCACAGACATCAGCTCATTAGAAATTCATTTAAAATTTACCACTCAAACCTGGCAATATCCTATTTTTTTTCCTCCCGCATCAAATGCATCACTTCAAAGTTAAGCCATAAAATATAGAAATAAAACCAAAGAAAAATCCCTTGAAAAAAATATGTAAAAAATCACAGAGACTTTAATGCGAATGAGGGTAAAAATTGCATAGCTCTCCTTTGCCTGCATCGAGCACTAATGCAAATACAACCCTGCGGCATTTGGGCCAAAAAAAAGCAAGAAAAATAGAAAGCTTATTGCCAAAAAATAAAGCAAAAAACAGAGGCGGAGGTGAAGTTGGAGTTGAGCTATAAAGGGGGAGGGGGCCGTAAATGAGAGAGGGTTGTCTGCGCCAAATATATATATATATATATATTGCATACTAATAAAACCAAGATTGCGAAAGTAAAAACAAAAGGAGCTTTGAGTTTTATTCGTTATGCCTGATGATGATGATGATGGCACCATGAGAATATCGTTTCACTCTGTTTCTTATTTTATTTTTCAAAAATATATATAATATTTGTTGTGTGTTTTGTCCCAATTTTAACAAACACACACACCCCTCTTCAGGATGTGCTGCAATGCAGCTGAGGTTTGCTACCCCCAAACCTCAAGCTTAAAACCCAAAAAATTTGGTTGCTTTAAAAAGATTTATGCTTGGCTTTACAACAGTTTTTTTTTATAAATTTAGAAAAGAATTTAAATTACAGAGTTGGTAACAATTTTTAATTATAATTAAGAAAACTCGAATTAGAAGCAAACTAAAAAACAAGTCTTGAAATATAAAAATCTACTAGCAAAAAAAATCTACGTTCTAATTCAAGTATTTCAATTTCTTGTAATTATTTTAAACAAAATAAATTTGTAATTTAGAATTTTAAGGGTCCCCAACAATTGCATACCAGACCAGAGAAACTCCATTTAGCAGCTACCAAAAACCTTCCCGTTGAGCGTCCCAAAAACCGTCGCAAAACCGAACCCGAAACCCCTTCCCAAAAAAACACACACACAAGCACACATCATGTTAAAACCAATATAATAACATATAGAAAAAGAGCACTGTCTGTCTGGTTGCCCCATTCCCTCGGAGTCTTAGTCCCTGGTTTGTAACACATTTTCGTGTTTCGCTCGTGTGGCATTTTTCGGTGTGTGCGAAAAAAGGGTTAAACAGGACGAAACAGGACGAAATTGAAGTCTCCCCCCCCACCATCGCCCCCTCTGCTATGCCACTTCACATTTTATTTAAATATATGTATATATATTTCACTTCTTTTGGTTTTGTTTCTTGTGCTGGTTTTTTTTTTGGGTATAGCTTGCAATTTTTGGGAAGGAGTATTTGGATTTTTTAGGAATTTAACTGACATTTTTTTCAACTTAAATATTTTGGTTGATTTATATAATTTGGGAAAAATTAAGAGAGTTTTTAAATCTCTTAAAAAATCGCCCAAAGGTAGGCTTTAAAATATTTTAAGTACCAAACTAGCTGTTTTATTTCTGAGAAGCATAGTTTTGGGTGTTCTTTTTAAACGGTTTTCAAAGTCTTGATAACATTTTCCACAGAGTTTGTGATTTTTCTTAAATAATTAGTATTAATTTTATATATTGATACATTTTGTTTATTTATTTATTATATTTTGAACAGTTTTTAAAACTATTTCTTATTTTAGGTATTTAAAAAGAGTTAAAGATGTATTAAATATATACAACAAAATATTTTAAATATTTGAGGAACAAAGTTATCTGCATAATTATTGTATACAAATTTTGTTGCCTAGTTTTGAGTGCATTTTTAAGAGATTTCCAAATCTTAGAAACCTTCTCCCTAGAGTTAAATACAAATTCTATATTATCTTATTTAATTTAAATTAACTTCCTTAAGGGTATATCCTTAATCGGTCTGAAAAAATTCCCCTCGCACTTTTTCGGTAATTTTTGGCAATTTGGTTGCTTCTTCTTACTGCTGTTGAAGTTGGATTTTTTTCGGGGTTGACTGCAATTGCATCCTGACCCAAACTCGGACTCAGACTCAAACTCATACTCAAACTCGAACTCGAACTCGAAACTCGAGGCGAACCCCTTCTTGCTCCTGTGTGTGTGCGTTGTGAAGTGGAACGCGCGCCAGGTTCTTTTCATATTGTTGTTGCTTTTTTGTTTTAGGAAATACGGGGGTTACCAGAGGGGTCACCAGAGGGGTCTCCCTGCTCATCAGCCATCATCATCATCATCATCAACATCATCGAAAGGGAAGAAGCAGCAGCAGCTCACTTTTTTGGGCATTTTTTCGCGCTCGTTTTCCGTGTTGTTGCATTCTGGTCTGGTGTTTCCTTCTTTATTTTTTTTGGGACATTTTATTTGTTATTTGCTGCATATACACACACACACACCACACCATACCACACACTCTGTTACACGCACTTCCGGACTGCAGCAGGAAAAAAAAAATTAAACAAAAAAAATCAGCCAAAAAAGTAGCACAAAAAAAGGACAAATATTTGGAGAGCGAATTTTGAAATACACTTTTAAAAGTTAAAAATGTAGTGCAGATAATGTCATACATAGATATTTATTGTACATTCTATTTTATATATTTATATTGAATTTATATTTATGTCAAATCGTTTAATTTTAATTAGGTATGATTATATCGGTACTAATTAATTAATTATTTATTTTATTTTTATTTTATTATAATTATTTTTATAGACATTTTTCTATGAAATATATATTTTAACATAGAACGCGGTATTATTCGATATGTAATATATCGATATATAAATGTGTACGATTTTCTTAATACGATATTAAGCGCGATATATTTTTTCGATAAATTATCTATATTTTTTCTCTTCGATATTATTGTATTATTATTTTTTTAAATTTAAAACTATTTATAATAAAATGTATCACATAAGTCTATACCAATATAGTAAAATAATTAATCAGAACTTCTATAATATTTATAGTACATATAATTATATCTCAATACAGATTAGAAATTTTCTAAATCAAGACTTCTGGCTAACTCTAAGCCCAATATCAATACAATCAGGATTTACTTACAATATTTGAAATAAAGGGTATACATATCTATATATATATATATGTAGATTTTAAACGGGAGAGTTTATTAGCCCCCCTGCTCCCGCTCCCTCTCCCGCTCCCCCTCCCCGTTCCCAATGACGATGACGACAACACGACGTTGACACAAGCGGAGAGAGCAGCCGGCGTCGCTTTTGCCCGTTATCGCGTTCATCGCGACACAACCGTGTGGACAACATGGGGCAGGGATATGGCCAAAAAGGAGGGGATATACCACACACACACACACATGCAGATATACATATATAAATGCATACGAATATAAAAAATGGAATGGACAGGGGACACATGTTTCGTGCGTTTTCGGGACTTTTTCGCGCACTTGTCGCCGCTTCAAAATGAGTTTATCTGTTTGTTTTTTTTTCTTAGCTTTTTGTTTCTTTTTTTTGGCTGCGTTTTGCATCTGCCACCTTTTTTAATGGTCGATCGAAGGTAGGGGGGAGCTGTGGAGCTGATGAGCAGGGCACGCGATCAGGAAGGGTTAGCCTAGCCCCCTCGTTGCCAACTTGTGAGCCTCTGGCCAGTCCTTCAAGGGGTTTTTATTTATGACTAAAATGACTAAGAAAATGGGATGGTATATTTTTGAAACATATATTTTCTGTAGTTATTTATTATTTTTAAATTAAATTTGTATTTTGTATTAATTAAGTATTATATTCTTGGCTATATTGCCTTGGGTCCTTTGGCTTTTAAGACCTGTTTCCTTGGCTTTTGTTATTTCTTTTACAAGTGACAGTTGAGACAAATCGACTTTGACAGGCGACAGTGCGTCAACAACAACAAGAACAATCAAGTTTAATCAGGATAATAAGGATGATCCAACTTGCATCTTGTGGCAATTATAGAAAATTAAATAAATGTATTAAAAATATAAAAGAACAGACTATGACATTTTTAGGGAGTTCGAAAAACCAGGAAATATTTAAATAAAAATTTTAAAATAAAAGAATATATTTAAAGGGAATATAAATAAATATATGTAAAATTGTATAAAAGTATATAACAAAATATACAATAAAAAATATATACTAAAAAATATAAATATATATATACATATATATAAAGAACGAAATAAAAATTAAAATAATTATGATATTAATACAATGTATTTATTATTTTAATTCTGACTTTAATACATATTCAAAAAACTTTTTCCTAAGTTAAATTTTTGTTTATGTTTCTTATTATTTTATTTCTTTTTTTTTTATTTATTTATTTTTATTTCTTTTTTTTTATTTATTTTTTTTATTTCTTTGTTTTTATTCTTATTAGCGTCTTAAATTTAATTACTATTTTTTTCAAATAAAATTAGTATAGCTTTTCCTGCTGCCAATTACCTTTGGATTGTTGAACCCCCGTCAACTTGCTGTATATATATATATACACATACATTCATACACATATATATAAAGGAGAAGTCGAGTGGGGTATCCAAAGGCTTACAAAGGAAACTTGCGTAGGACTCCTCCACATAATCTTTTCCCCTAGTTCCTCTTGAGTTCTTTTCCTGTGCGTGTGTGTATGTAAATTTTCCTCTCATTTCGTACGTGTGTGTGTGTGTGTGTGCATATATATGTATATGTTTGATTTCTTCTTTTCGCACACACTTGAGCACGCATTTTAGGCGACATCCCCCCAGCCCCATGCCCCTCCCCCGTGAACCCTTTGACGTCTCGTGTTTGGTTTGCCACTTGGGCATTTACCCAAATGCAATCGATATGTGGAACACACAAAAAGCAGAGGGGTCTAGGGGGAGGGGATCAAAAAAAAAAAAAAGGATTTATATAGAAAAAAAAGGAAAAATAAAAAATAAAAATATAATTTATATATGCAATGATTTATAATTAAGAAACAAAATAAATATTAATGCAAGTGTTAAGCTTATCCTTTTAGTTTTCCTTAATAATAGTTATTAATTAATTTTTCACTTATTTTTAAATATTTGTTAATTACTTTTTTATTTTTTCTTATGTACTTATTAATTATCTACTAAATAAAATATAATAAATACTTATTAATACATTTTTTCTATTTAATTATTGAGTGATTGAAAATTTAAAAGGATATAACTATGCCACATTTGTATATTTCCTTTAATTAATATTCAGATTTAATAACCTTTATCCAATTTAAAAACAATTCTTAACAAATTAACTTTAAATCAAAAGGTTTTGTTTTTTTAATTTTCGTTGTGTATGCCTTTGTAAAATAATTAATAATAATTTATGACGCAAAGTCGGGTTGCCGCCTGCAATTAGAAAATGTCAAAGCGAAAGGCTCAAAATAGTGCCGAGAAAGAGGTGGGGTAAAGGAGGGAGAGACGAGGGGTAGAGGTGGGAAAGAGGTGTGGAAAGAAGGGAGGGGAAGGACTCTCTGCAAAATTATGCATAAACGCATTTTAGTGCGCCTACAAGTAGGCAATGGCAAAGGAACCAAGTCGGCGAAACTACAAAGGACCTCAAAGCCCAAGACGATGACGCCCAGGGGGGTGGTGGGAAGGGTGTATTTTTTTTCCTAGAGGGAGGGATAAGAGGGGTGTTAGTGTTGTAGGGAAAAGGACCAAGTCGGGACACTTTTGTTGCACATTGCGTTCCCTCTGCCAGCTGAACTGAAGTGCACTTCTGACGCACTTCTCCTTTTGCGACCCGCAGGGAAGTTCATTCTAACAAAAAAAAAAAAAGAAAAAGTTGAAAATATGAGAAGAAAAAAAACCGACAGAAAATATAAGAGTAGGCAAAAACAAAAAGAAAGAAACTTACAACGCACACAAAAAAAAACAAGAAGCAGAAATGAAAGGGTTTTAAGCCTTTTAGGAACAAGGGAATACCCTAAAAATAAGAAACAAATATAATTAATTAAGGTTATAAAAAACACACACAAATATCGGGTGAAACGTTGTTCCTCATTAATAACTTTAACACCAATATTTGCAAGAACTTTTTGAAAATTCGCATAAAAAGCATAAAATATCCAGACATGATATTAATAGAAAAAAAATTAATAAGTGAATCGATTTTGATCGAAGTTCTTATTAATATATTTAATGAAAATAATAAATAAAGGGAATAAACAATTTTTATTAGATAATATTAAAATTTTCTGGTAAATTTGATATTTTTCAATATTTAAAATTATGTTATATTAAAGATTTCGATGTTTTTGATATAATATCTTAAAGTAATTGATATTTTCGATATGATATATTATTGTTTTTATTTATTTTATTATTAGGTAAAATGCGATAGTTTTCGTTTAGTTTTAATAAGGTATATAGAAGATTATGATATTTTTTATATGATATATTAAAGTCTTCCATATTTTCGTTATGATATATCAAAATGATTTTTCTTAATTTTGATTTGATATTTCGATATATTTATATTTTTATCGATGACATATCGGTGCTTCCTTTTGTTATATACAAATAGATCTTGAGCTTTCTTTGCATTCTGAACAATGTTAAACAATGGTAAAAAATTAAAAAAAAAAAAATAATAATAAACAATAAACAATTAATTAATTAAGAAAAAATAAAACCCAAATACCTTTCCCCTTCGAGGATATTTAAAAAATAAGTACGCAAAATGGGAAGGAGGCATTCACAAAAAAAAAACCTGGCAGGCTCCTTTGATCCTGTCGCTGATGCAGCCTTCGTGTAGTATCTTCCTGCAGCATCATACCCCCACCTTCTCTTCCCCCTGCCCCCTCTCTCACTCTCTGCCCTCTGATGTTGCAACTAACTCACGCAATTTTCAAAAAAGGTTTCTCTTTGCTGACAGCGGCAGCAGCAGCAACAACATCAAGAAAAACAACAATGCCTTGCCCCTGTTGACAAAGGCTCACAAACAACAATAACAAAACTTGGTTACAGCGGGGCGCGTGTTGGGTGGCACTGGGTGGTGGCCGTGGGTGGCGGTGGGTGGTAACTGACTGCACAGATAATGAAAGGTCGTCGAAGTGCGTCGCATTCATGTCCCTGCCCCGGCAAGAGAGAGCTGATGATGCCGACAGTAACATGAAAAACAGAGACGCAACCGAAAGAGACAGGCGGCAGCTTTACAGGCCTTGTCGTCCTTGCCAGGATATACTAGAAAAAAAAAAAAAGAAAAAAAAAATCAACAAGAAAGGAAAAACAAAAAGCCAGAAAAGAAAAGGGGGACTACTGCTGCTGCTGCTGCTGGTGACACAACTAATCAAGTGTTAACCAGTCCAAAAGCCTTCACTGCGGTCACTTTCCCCGGGCTTATAAAGCAGGGAAAAAAATTACTACAGAAAAAAAATATGGAAAAGGAAAATCGGTGGGGAAAAACTGCATCTCTGTGCGTGGGGCATAAAGATTTCACAAAGAAAAAATATATATATAGAAAATATGGGATTAGCCAAACAATTGCTGTCCCTTAACTGTCCGATTACAAGAAGGGAATATGCATTTGTATAAAGAAAAGGGTTAAGTTTGTGTTTGGAGGAAACACACAGAAAATATTTATATTTCTATATATTTTAATATTTAAAAACAGTGTAGGAAAATGTGTAGATTATAGCTTATTCTTACTTTAAGCCCTTACCTTGTAAAAATATTAAAAATAAATAATATAAATAAGTCTTAAGCTTAAGAACTATTATTTTAATGTAATAAAAATAATACATATAACTAAAACAAAATTTATAACTAAGAAATAAAAAGTTTGAACAAGAATATAATATTTTCAAAGTTTCCAACATTTCCCTTTTGATTTTCACCACAAAAATAGCCTGAATTTTAGGTAGGAAAATAATGAATACATTATAACTTTCTATATAAAATAAAAACCAATGTAATTATGAAATATTCACATTAAAATGCATTAGAATGAATTAGCAAAATCCCCACACCGCTGACCAGTGTTGATTAATTTGATCCATTTTGAGTTGGTTTCTTCCCTGCAACTCCTCTTCTCCTTCCATATTTAAAAAAAAAAAAGAATTCTTGTGAAGACAAATTTGTTGATGATTCTCATTGCATTTGTTGGATATTCGCTGACACTGGGGATTTTCAGTTCACAAAAAGGAGTAGGCGGGGAATGTCTCGGTTTCATATTCACTGCCCACTGGCCGCTGACGTTGACGTTTTGCAACAGTTGCAGTGTGTGCACTGAGCGAAAAAAATTACCAAACTGTTAAGCTAAAGTGGGAAAATATTTAAATTTGATTTCAAATATTTTGCATATAAAAATATTCAATATTTTAAAACAAAACGTAATATGAAATAATAAAATATATTATTAATAAAATATTGGAATTAAAATAAAACGTCCAATATTAAATTAAAATATATTAAAAACTAAGCGTAAAAAAATAAAATATAGAAAATCAAAAAATCCAAATAAATACTTAAAGATAAAAATATTTAAGTATCGCATATTATGATTCATTTTTAAATGAAATATTTTAAAATAAAATAATATACTAAAATATATTACAAATACACTGGGTTACTAAATTTAGGGAAATTTAAAAACTATATAATTTTAATTTTTAAAATATATTTTTTAAATTTTCTATGAAAAAATTTAACAAGTTTGTTTTCAAAAAAATGTTTAGAGGGACTGGAAGATATTTAAAATATTTTAGGCTTTGCGGGAAAGTTCAATTAAATTGCTCTTTTATCATTAATTTTTTTAAATATATAATATATATATTTAAAATTTAATTAATTTCTTTCAGTGCATTGCACCCGCTGCATTTGTTGTTTGCCTTCTTCTCCTTCATATTTTTGTTCTTTATTTTGTTTCGCCATTTTTTTGCCTATGTGTTTTTCCAGGAATTCCGTCACTGATATGCAAAGAGCAAAAAAAAAAAAAACAATAAAAAACTACATAAAATAAAATTGGTGAAAAAAATTATTGCTGCATTTTTCACAACGTCATTTTCTGGAAAATAAATGCAGAAAAAAAGAAGAATTATTGTTTGTTGTACAATAATTTATGCAAATATTGCAGACGCGCTCAAGAAGAGAAACTTTATAATTATGACAGGGAAAGGGAGCTGAAGGGGGAGGGGGAGCTGAGGGAGGGTTCTACATTCAAGGGGGTTGACTGACCAGTCCGCTGTCCGTCATTCAATCAGTCAGTCAGTCAAGTTAGTCATTGAAATTGAGCTTGAGAAAGGGAGTTTGTTGGTTTATTTTTTTTTTTTGACATGGCCCAAAGACAATTCGAATTCTAAAGAAATTATTTAAAAAATATATGTTTAAGACTGAGATAAATTAAAAGTATTTTAGTATTTAATTTAAAATTTTTAAAAATTAAAATTAAGTTCCTTAAAGAACTCTCTTTCCAATTATTTTCTTATTTATGACTTGATTTTAGGTGAAGCCTCACCCTTAATACCTATGAACTTTGTTTACCTCTTTGACTTCCTTAACTTGTTTGGCATATTTTACACACACATACTGTAAATATATAGATATATATATATTTATGCATTTGTCTGGCTAAAATTCCCCTTGCCCTGCCCTCCATGAAATACTCTTGAAATGTTGAGATGCCGTGACATTTGTCCGTTTATCCCTCAGACGGTCGATTGACGTCCAAAGTTTCATAAATTCAACAGAATTTGCAGCGAGGAAACCGCACAGAGTAAGGGAAACAAAAATCATAAATAATTTTTAAAGTTCTTATAAACAAATGCCATAGATTTCTTACACTTTCGGAAATTGTTTAGAAATTATTAACTAAATAAATAATAAGTTAAATTGTTTTGGACAGTTAAGTTTCATTTTTTTTTTTTACTGTTTCTCTTTTTTATATTTCAATTATTACAGCATAAATTTAGTGTCTATATTTTTCATATACATATATATATATCCTTATATTTTTTTTTTTTTATATTTTTCTTTTGTATTTATGTGTCACGCTTGGCAACAGTAATGGAATTTGCTTGGTGTCCTGTTCGAGAATGTCCTTGTGCTTAGTACATAGTTGTCCCTATTCCGAACAAAAAAAAAAAACATAAAAAAACTGAAAGAAAAGCGAAGGGGAAGAGGACCAAATGGTAGATGGACAGACAGACGAGACAGATAAAATAAATGGAAAATGCGCCACAAAAGAAAACGAAATTAAAAACGCAAGACGCAGAACAACACCAGACTTTGCCAGTGGCTCACCTTCCCCGCCTATATTATATCCTTCTCGGTGCCATTCCCATTCAAATTCCTCATTCTCCTTCATTGCCTTCGCCATTTTTACACCCTATCCCCCCTCCTGCCCCCCTCCTTGCATTTTTCCCTCTCATTTCCCCCGGCCCCCCCCCTCGATTTCCCATTCAGCGCGTTTCACCTGCAACACGGCGGAATATGCAACTTGCGACTGTCGAGGGTTTTTCACTTGTTTTTTTTTGTATTTGTTTTCTGTTTTTTTGTTTTCTGTTTTTTTGTTTTCTGTTTTTTTTTTGTTTGTTTGTATTTTTGTATATTTTCTGTTGTTGTTGTATCTTTGTATTTTTGTGTGTCTTCTCCTTTGGCGGAGTCGTCCTGGGGAGAGGCCCTAAGATTAACCCTTTGGGGTATCTAGGGGGTGCTGGAAGGCGGCAAGAGCTCTTTCTTTTAGTTTTTTTTTTGCTTTTTAAGTTTTAAAACAAATAAAACGGAAGTCTGACAGGATGTCAATGAAATCTTGGATTTTTCCTATATTTATTTTAATATAAATAAAACTAAATAAAATGAAATGTGTTTGAATACTGTCTTCATGTTTAAATTCATATAAAACAATTTATAAAATTAATTTTCTTAATGAATTAATTATATATTAAATACAAATATTTAATATAATTATATGAATATAAAATTTATAAATATAAACAAACTAAAAGGGCTTTTTTTTTTTGTTTTTTTTTGAACAAGGGTTAATAAAAGTGTGTCGATTGGGAGGAGGAAACAGTGCGGTTCTGTTGCGTTGTATATGTCTATGTATAATTTTTTTTTTTGGGGGGTTTTCTTGGTTTTCCTCAACTGTCTGCAGTTTGCCTCAACTGTTGATGCAACACCACACACACACACACAAACACACACACACACAATCTCAAACAGCTGTGCAGACATTTTAAGCAGCCTGTCGTCATTGTTTATGGGAATTACATATGTATGAGCCACGCACACGAACAAATATATATACATATATTTTATACATATATATATACAAATACATGTCCATATGTATTTATATATATATCTGTACTGGCGTAGACATTTTCTAGACTCGCTTCTAGTACGAGCTTCCCAGTGTCTATCAACAATGCGTCTCGCCGTCTGACTTCGGTCTGACTCCCCGTCTGGATGGATGTCTGGCATTGGTTTCACTGTCTGTCTGTCTGTCTGCCTGCTCGTCTGTCCTACCTACTACTGTCTATATCTCTCCATTTTCCCTACTGCCTATATATATATCTCGTTATTTTCCCCCCGCTGGTTTAGGGCTTGCTTTCTGTCTGTTTGCTGTCCACCAGGTGAGAGGCTTATCAGTGCGTGTTTTCCTCATGGGATTTCCCGGTAATTGAACTGATTGTAATTTAGATCTTAAATTAAACGAAGAAGAGAGTGATAGACATTTACATAAATTATTTAAATATTTTATGCATTTTATTATTGTATTTTGTTGTTATTTTTATTAGCTAGAAATTCATTCTTTCCTCAACCCTTCCCTTTAATCTTTAACCTTTAATAGATTAACTCAAGCATAATTTTCTACAATTTTCCTGCATGTGTGTGTGTGTGTGTGTTTTGAACTTGAACTTTGAACCTACTTATGGCTGCTGCTTGGCTAAAAGTCAAGGAAAAATGGAAACTTTTTCAATGCCACGACGTTGATGCCGCAGACATAAACTGCCAGATGCTGCAGCAGGTTCCTTCGCTCCTTTGCTCCTTTGCTCCTTCACTCCTTCACTCCTCATCCTTCAGCTTTTCCAGTGTTTTCTTGCTTTTCCCGAAAGCTGTTTCAGCTTCTTATAGTTGCTGGTGTGGATTAAAATATGCCAGAGAGCAGATTTATATATATAGATGGAGTTGAAGTGATGATGTCAGGAGTAGGAAATGTTAAGGGAAATATTTGAAAATATAAATTATGGGTTAAACAACAATTTTTTGAATGTCTTTCTTAACTTACATCTAAATTTTCTTATTTAATTTTTATCTCAGTTTTTATTTTATAAACTTTTTTAAACCTCTTTTCTTTGCCACCTTTTGAGGAGGACGCCCCTGCTGCTAGACATAATTCAAGGCTTGAATTTTGTCGCTCACTGTTGAGCAACGACGTCATAATTAAGCCTGCCACATGTTGCAGTGGAAAACTTTTCCCTTTATGTCTGTCCGCCTCTCTAAGTGTGTGTGTGTGTTAATTTCACCAAAAACATTCAACCCGAGCTCCTGTGTGTGTATGTTTGTGCCACACTTGAGGCAACAACAACCCAGACAGTTAACAGACTTTTCCAGACAACAACAACAACAACAACAACAACAACAACAACAACAACTCGACTATGTGGCATTGCCATTCAACTCGGTTACCCCTCTCTCCCTTTCCCGTTTTCCCGTCGAAACAAAAACAAGAACAAAGAACAACATTCATTTTGGGTAATTAAAATAGTGAAAGTTTCACGTACACATATCCGCCGCACACACTTGTCGTGACATTTGCCATAGCCTACATTTAAGCTAAATAGACTTAAATTTGATGAGTAATTAAATAAATTCGAGAAGAGGGCTCCAAGGGGGCATTCAACTTGGGCTGACGGCAAACTTGAACTTTTGGTATGACAAACACAATTAAGTATTCTGCAAAGGTTATTGCCAGTATTTTGGCAAGGAGGAAAAAGTCAAGGATGGAAAGGAAGAAAGGAGGAACTATATATAGCATTAAATTAAAACATTTCATCTTAAATGTGTTGATTATTTAAAAGTTTTGTTATGAAAAAAAAAAGATAGGAAGACTTTAGACAGGAATATGCATGTAGCAAACCATATTCGGGCGCCATTGTAAAGATACTATGATGCAACAAGATACTTTTTAAAGCAAGAATAATTTTCTATCAATTACTTTCTTTATGTATATTTTCTAAAAATATTCAAAACGTATTTTTAATGTTTTTCATGTTTTCTTTCATATCTTTTCAGCATATTCTTCAAAATTCCAAATTTCAACGAAGAAGAAAGCGTGTAAAACTCAAAGAGAAACCGGCAAAAACAAAAATTAACCAAAAAAGCTTAAGGCAAACATAATAATTCCCCCAAAATTCGCAATCTCGGCAAATCGAAAGGCAACTCTAAACAAGATCATCAACTCTACCAACTGGAACACGCTACAACTCTGGCAGCGCTCTCTGGCAAATATAATAAAAACAAATAAAAACAGACAAAAAAAACAAGGAAACATTCTCTCTATCCCTCTCTAATCACACACACACACACACATGCACCAACCGTCTCCCTCACACCTTTGACCAACTGGACCAATTAAATGTTTATGGCTTAAAAACTCTTAAACAAACCTAACATAAAAAAAATAAAACAATTTTCGACTCTTTTCGAACTTGGAAATAAATTTCAAATTTTCGGAAAACTCAAAGAAAAGTCAAACTAGACACAGTGTTGTAAAACGGCCCCAAAAAAAAAAAATACAGATTTCGGTGTGCAAAAGTAACAAAAGAAGCATATTTAAAGAAAAACAAGGACGTCGTCAACAGCATCAATTTTTATAAAACAAAACTAAAGCAACGCAGGCAACATAAACAACAATTGCAACAACTACAACTGGCAGAAGAAGAAATAAAAACAACAGAAATTAAAACAAACAACTACAACTATAAAAAAAAAACAAAACCCAAAATCGACGTAGACGACGGACCCCTACAAAAATCAATTGAAAAATTGAAACTTATGGATTGCTGGACGGGTAACGCCCGACTGGCGAGTGTTTTAGTTTAAGGTGAGTTTTAAACTAAATTAATTATATATTTTATTTATAAAATATTTATATTTATATATATTTTATTACATATATTAGTAAGAATTTTCTATCTGGATTTTTGACCTTTGCTTTAATTATTTTTTGAAAAAAATGTTTAAAATTTTATGGGAAAAACTAACTGCTTATAGTATATTTTATTTTATTAAATCAAAAGGGTTTTGTAGTTTTTTTTTCAATTAAAGTTTATAATTGTAAAAGGCTCATATGAACCATTGAAATTACTGACAGAACAAAGAAAATGTGGGACCTTTCCAAAAGGCATTATGGTACATTATGTCGTTAAAAAGCAACCATTAGAAGGGTTGTCACGGATACCCAGCAGCATATATACCTTATATGCATACATATATATAACATGTACCATATATATCCACAGATTCAGACCAATACACTCAAACAAACAGGGGTGGACCGAGGCAGGCAGCTGCTGTCAATCGAAAAAAAAAGGGGAAACAAATCTTTGACAGCGCCATGTGTGTGTTTGTGTTTTTTTTTTTTTGCTAATTTTGGAAACTGCAATTAACGCTGAAACACACACACACACACATGTCCAAACCTTCGGCTAATTAAAACAATTTCGCAATTGCTCAAAAGAAGAAACAACAAAATAAAGAAAAAAAAAAAACCACAAAAAATGTTCAATTTAAAATGAGAAACCTTCAAACAGCGCCATGTTTGGGCCACACAATTGTTTGACAGCAAACACACACAAATATATAAGCATATACATATATTTTTTTTTGTTTGTACGATCTTTTAGCATTCACTTCCCATTGTCAAAAAATAAAAAAAAAAAGAAGAAAACGCAGACGCCGTCGCTCACTTCCGCTTTGATCAACTCACAAACCAACACACAAAAAATAAAAAGAGAAGCTAAAAAACAACACCAAAAAAATATATAATAATGCACAGAGTTTTGTGTTTGTTGTTGTTGTGTCATGCATTAAAATTTTTTGGTGCTTTTTTCCCGGTTTTTTTTTTCCTCTCCTCTCCTCTTCTCATTATGATCCCATATGCGCCGTGACCTTGGCCTTCAAAAAAACAGAAAAAAAAATACCAAACAAAAAATTCGCAAAATACATTTTTTTGCAGTTTTTTTCCCCCTGCGATTGTGGTTAGTTGCCTTTGTTTAAGGTATATATATAAATATTTTTAGGAAAGGGGTAAAGTTGCAGGGGGGTAGAGAACTAGGAGGAGGCGGAGACACTCTGCGTGGTAAATTGCTTGGAAATTGTATTTTTAAAACCATTCTTTAGTTTTTTTTAATTCTTTAGAGAATGAAAGGCCTTAAAATTTTTGTAAATTAAACAGAAATAATAAATAATAATTAATTTATTTAAGTATAAAATTTCAGAAAGTTTTAATAAAATAATTAAAGAAAACAGAAATTTGTACTACAAATTTTTCTCTGAAAAAAGACATTTTTAAGCCTCAAAAGTTTTATTTCGATTTAAATCCAAAGAATACCAAAAAAATTATACCTAAAAAATTAACATAAAGCATTAAAAGATAGGTTATTTTCCCTGCAAGAAAATGAATAATAAACAATTATAAAAACCCCACCAGTCATGATGGAAAACCGTGTTTCCCATTCCCCTTTCCCTTGCCAGTTTTTCTTTCAACACAATTTTTCCACCCAGTTCCCAGGGTCAGGCAAATGCCTTTTCTCATTAATAAAACGTTAGCACCCGTTCAGACTGTGACAAAATTAAGGCCTAATTGATGAAACGGCAAAACAAAAGTTATTTCTATTGATTGAGAGGAGAAAGAGTCAGAGCCAAGAGCCGAGAGCCGAGAGCCGAGAGCCACAAAGTGAAATGCAGCGACGGGGAAACGGCTGCTTACATAATTATGTGCAATTTATGCGCAACGTGACAAATCAATTTTCCCTCAGCCGCAATGCCTCGATGCCGCGATGCCGTTTTTCTTTTTTCTCCTACCTTCTTTTTTCTTTTTTCCTTTTTTTTTTCTTCAGTCGTTTTCTCGTTTTTCTTTGCGTTTTGCGCTTTTCTCGAAAGCGTTGACAGCAAACAGATCTCTCTGGATTTTCGCACGCTCAATTGTTGGCCAGAACCGTTATCATGACTTGGCCTAAAACAAATAAATTTATTAAATGTGCATAAAGCAAAAGAAAAAGATAACAAAAAAAAATAAATAAATTGAATCAAGGAAAGGTATTTTGTTTTAATAAAAAGAATAATGTGTTTAAAATTTTTAATAGAAATTCTAGACAAATTAATTAATAATTATAAAAAATATAAAAATTTCGATAAAAAAAGGTACAGAATTTTAAAAAATATATAATTTAAAACCTTTCATTCAAATTCTATAAAAAAAACTTAAATTAATAATAAAATATATATAAATTTTTATTAAAAAAAAGTTATAAAATAAATAAAGTTGGAGGAATAACAAATAGCATTTGTAAGACAAGTTTTTATTGATTTCTTAAAAAGACAATTATATTATTATAAATATATTTAAATAATACATTAATCAAGTTTTTTCTTAATTTGTGTATATATTCTCAATTATATTAAAATTCAGCAACTCCTAAGAAACATTTCCGCATTCTTTGTACTCTATTTTATAATTTTTTTCGTTATATTTTTTATTACTCATACGCATCGTGTTTGCGTGCTAAATTTTTATTTTAATATTTTTTTGTGGCCTTTTGTTTGCTTTTTCTTCAAATATCAAAATACACACGCGGCTGCATTCAAGAGTTATTTTTTTATGTAACCAACACTATATATATCACTTATACTACATATATACATAGTATATTTTTTTTTATCGAAAATGCGTGCTCAGCTAAGCATTGAAAGCAGCTGGAAAAAAAAATAGTAAAAAAATAAACGGAAAACCTCACGACGCAACAACGTGCAATTTGTAATTGTTGTTTCTCCTCTTATTTTTTTTTTTGCTGCCACGCCCATAATCGCCCACACGGTGTGTGATTTTTTTTAATGTGGCGCCAGTCGCAGCTTTTCTTATTATTATTACTTATTACGGAAAACTGAAAACACTCTGGCTCACACGTCAGAAAGAGATTGCAGGCACTGCGAGTCACTGTGAATATGCCACATAGTATATATATATGGCTGTATGATTATTATTGCAACCCGATCTGGCCAGGTGTTTTAGCCAGCATTTAGTTGTTTTTTTTCTTATAATTGTGCCTGACTTTTTCTAGATATTTCCAACTTTGTCTCGGGCTTAATTTTCTGTAATATTTATAGTTTATAGAGACTAATTTGGAAGGTCTTTCCAAAAAAATCAGAATTTTCTTTTTCATGGTGATTGTTCAGAAATCCAATTACAGGAAGTGACATGTAATACATTTTAAATTAGCTAAGGTAACCTTTAAGGAGCCTCTGTTTTTTGATAGAGAACACTATGTCAGGGTGGGAGATAATAAATAATGAATTTGATCAACTTTAAATAAGTAATCGTATTCCTAAAATGGTTCAAGCTTAGTTATCTTTACAAGATATATGTATTAAAAAGCTAGAAAATTTTAAATAATATATTAAGCACCTACAAATAAAATAAAACACCTTAAAACTAAAAAAAAAAATTTCAGAAAATAAAATAAGTGATCTTTTTCTTTGTTTACTCATACAAAATTTAGATAAATTTTAACATTTTCATTAATTTTTGCTAGTAAACTACAGAATATTTTTTAGTGTCATAATAACCCAAAGCGAGGGTCACACTAACTGGGGAAAAACAACGGAAGTAGGCAAGATTTGATAGAGAATAGGAAGTGATTAATAAACCTTAAGCAGACAACAAAAGAACTTGAGAACTTAAGAGAAATGCAGTGCAAGAAAGAGAGGGGGCATCAACACACACACACAGACCGGTGAGAGAGGGAGAGAGACAGAGCGGGGGGCGACACAGACGCAGTGAGCGAGTGCGCATGCAATTGCAAGTCTGGTCACCCTAAAATGCAATGCAACGAGTGTGTGGAGTGTGCGTGTGTGTTATCGCTTGTGGCAAGGCAGCAACGACAACAACTACTAACTATAACGCAATTATATGCAACGCTCTAACCTCAGACCCAAAACCACCCACTTGGCGCCCGGTTTTTCCCCTCCGTTTTTGTTGTAGTTTTTTTTTTTTCGGTGGGGGAAAATCGCATTTTGCGTGCATCAATTATTGCGCATTTCTCAGTTGCGTTGTTCAATTTTTCCCCCTTCCATTGTGGCTCCCCTTCCTTTCGCTGTTTCTTTTTGTTTTTTTTTTACTTGTATTTATATTTTTTTTATTTTATTACTGTTTTTATCTGACAGCCGCCTTCTAATTTACACAACAACAATTACTATTGTACAATTATAATGCATAACATTGGACGAAGCAAGTAAAGGCGGAAAAAGAAAACCAAATAGAAGTAGAAAAAAAAAAGGAAAAACACAAACAAGCGTTCAACGTTTCAGGGCTACAAGAAAAGGGGTTTTTAGGGGGTTTCTAGGAGGGTTTTTGAAAAGGTTTTAGAAAGGGTTTAAGAGGATTTTTCGAAGAATTTTTTGGGAAGATTAAAAGGGTTTTTTTTTTGACGGTTTTAAGGAGGGTTTTTAAGGCTTTTTAGGAAAGTTTTTTAGGAGGTTTTCTATGAGGATTTTTAAGAAGGTTACCAGGACTTTTTTTTAGAAGCTTTTTAAAAGGGTTCCTAGAAAGATTTTTAGAAGGGGTTTCACCAAATCTGATTTAAAAATAATGGAATTAGTTATATATTTAATGCAAATATATATTTAATGCCAAAAATAATAATATAATATGATAATAAATATTTATTATTTTAATTTCAAATAAAATATATTTTATTATTTATTATACACATTATATACAACTTAATCACGGAAACCACTTACTGAACCAGAAACCTTGAAAAAATCCAGGGCTGCCATCGTGATTTCCCGCTGATTTATAACCAGCAAAGGCCCGCGTGCTGGGATCACATTGCGTATGCGTGTTTTTTTATGCCTTATTTTGTTTTATTTTTATTTTTTTTTTTCTTTTTCTTAGTGGTATGAGAAAGGCTGAGAAAGGCCTGTGTTTGGAGTTGTTGCTGTTGCACTTTGCTGCGTGACACATTGTGTGACTGACTTTTCAACTAATAGTTGTAGGAAAAAAACAACAACAGCAAAACAGCAACAGCAACAGCCACAACCAGACATGCAAGCCAAGTCTGACCCATTGGCAATTAGCATTTTGGACGCAGCTAGAATTTGCAGTTTTATTTTAAACAGAAAAAAATAATACAAGAAATTTAGTATCTAAAAAAAATAGAGGAGAAAAATGAGCAGAAAAAAGAAGAAAAATTAAAGACAAGAAAAATGAGAGAAGAAAAATAAGGAGAATTTATAATTGTCATGATTATAAAGTACCTAATATTAATATTTTCTAAATTTTACCTGTTAAGGAAATTGGAAAAAACTTAAAAAAAAAAAATACAAATTTTAAATCCAAATTCTATATAAATGTTTGTAGGACACATACCCTTGTACTGTACAAATATTTAAACATATATATATACAAAAAATACAGAAACAAAAAATACAGACTATATCTGATCGTGGTCGTTTGGGGGCACAGTTTGCGTGTTCTCTTTCTGTGTTTGTAATTGTGGATTAATTATAGCCAAGGACCCCACAAGATACAAATAAAGATACAAAATGTATCTCTATCGCTCCATGTATCCGTCTGTCTGTGTAATTTCCGTCCACACACACACGTAGCTCAGCTCAGCTCAGAACAAGGTTAATTCAGTTAGCCATTGTGGCTTAGCTAGCTTGTTGTTTTAATTACGCTCAAAAGTTACATAATCATTGCAGCTGATGATGGACACGCACACACACTCACACACACACCCAGCTGTAAATAATTATTTATAATTTTTTTTATAATGTATTTCTTTTTTATGGTTTAGAAACACTTTCCTCTAGAGCCACATTCTGAAACCCGTTAGGGTTGTGTGTCTTTTTCTAGAGCTTCTTTTGGGTGACATTTGCCGAGTTTTAAAGCCTTTGAGACCCTAAAAATTCATATAAAAGCCGTAATAAATTAAAACAAAATTCGCATAAAAAATAAACCGGTTATATATATATATTTCTCTCTCTTTTTTTTCTTTGTTGCAAATGTCTCGTTTTTTTTGTTGGCTATTTAGAAATTGAGGAGCATAAATTGGACACCGAAAAGGCAAAGACTTCAAGTTCCTATAACTAAATTCTTATTAAAGTATTTATGTATAAATTAAAATAAAATTAATATTAACTTGATAATAAATACCTTAAATAAACTAAAACTATTAGTAAACTGTTCATAAGTTTAATAATATTTTTTGTTTACAGAATATGCTGAGAAATGTTATAATTAAAATAGGTTTATTAAATTATCATCAAATTATTATAAAAATTATTCCTAAAATATTAAAAAAATCCTTAATCATAATAAAATTATTATTAAATAATTAAGAAATGCCTAAAAAATAATAAAATTATTATTAAATAATTAATAAATGTCTAAATTATCATAAAACTATTATTAAATAATTAATAAATACTTAACCCATTATAAAATTATTATTAAATAATTAAAAAAAGCTTAAATAATAATAAAATCATTCCAATTATGTTTTCTGAATAAATATACCCCAAAAAATTATTTTAATTTGCCACTAAATCCCCTTTGACCATTTGCCAAAATGTGTGTTTCCCATGACTTTTGCTCAAAATCAAATAAAAAAACGAAAAACATAAAATAAAAGAGAACTTTCGAAAGTTTGAAGACAGGTAAAGACGAGAGGAAAGCAAAGAAGCAGCTCAAAAGGCGACGAAAAACACAAAAAGATGCATAAAATTGGCATAAATTATGCTCTCACCTAAGAAACTGAATCTTCGCCACTAGCCCCCTTTTTTGCACTATCTTTTTTTTTTGGTTTTATTTATATTCGTTTTTGGTTTTTTTACTCCACCCCCTCACGACTGTGAAGCGTTGAAAAATGATGGCAACTTGCAAATTGCAGGGAAAAAGAAAGGAAGGAGGTGGATGTGGAAGTGGAGGGAAGGATGGTGGGGGCCGGGCGTGAAAGATCGATTGTTGTGGGATTTCCTTTTTCGTTTATTTTTTTTGTGGATTTTTCTTGTTTTTTTTGTGGATTTTCTTGTATATTTTAGGCTTGATTAGGCTGTAGACATTGTTATACATTTACTTATTTATTTAGTTGTTAATTTTTAAGAGAAATTAAATATTTAACTAGCTTAGTGTCTAGTTTATTTTTGTAAATTAATTTGTGAATTGTTTTTTGAATATTTTTTTTTTTTATTTTTAAGTAACTCCTTATGTTTTTTTGTTTAATTTCTCCTTATAAGCTATGTATCTTAATAATAAAAAATGAATTTAATTTGTAATAATGAAATATGTAACAATGAAAATATTAAATAATAAAAAAAGAAATCTCTGTTATTTCTTAAGTTAAAAGAACTAAAGAAAAATTTTCGCTCTGTTCAAAGTTATAAAATACAATTAAACATAATTTTTCTTATAGGTATTTTAAGTTTTTATTAGTATTATTTTATTGTATGTTTAATAATTATTTGTAAATAGTAAAGGCTTCTTTTATAGTCCATTATTTTTTTATAGTCCATTAGCTTTTTAAGTAATTAACTGAGTGAAAATATGTATAATTAAGTTAGTATATATTATAATAAATTAATATTATATTAAAATTATATTTTGATCCACTTGTAAATCATTATTTTTCATTAATATTTTATTATATTTATTAGATTTAAAGCAAACCACATTCTCGTGTACATTTGTACTATATATAGTTCTTAATGTATATTTTTAATTCATTAACTATATTTTTTATAAAATTTAAACCAATTTAATATAGCTTTCAGCTAAAAATTAAAGACTAGCATAACTCCTAAATTAATTAACTGAAATTCTCCAAAGGTTTCTTTTTTTCTACTTCTCCCCCTATATAACCCCTTAATCAGAATCGCGCGATGATTAATAAATTTGTTTTTATGCCTAAATCGACAGCGACAAGAAGTCGTAGCAAAAAAAAAAAAAAAAAATCAAATTCGCGAGTCTATTGAACTTTTGTGTGCGGCCGAAAGCCCCCCGAAAAAAAAATCGCCAAGTTCAATGAACCCGCGCAGAACACACCGAAAGAGATCAACGACACGCACTAAAAATTGTTAAGCGCCAACAACAATTACAGGCGACGTATAGGCCTCAATTCGCGAAAAAAACAAAAACAAAAACCAAATCATAAAAAAGAGAGACACGCACAAAATGCGAAAGTCAATGAACTCACAGACGCACAAAAAAATAATACAAAAAAGAGGCAGAGAAATTCGCAATCGCAAAAAAGTGCGTGCAAAAAAACAGGCAACAAAAAAATAATAATCAGGCAAACGCAGAAATGTTGCCAAAAAATATCGCTAGCAATATCCACCGCTCTTTTTCGCTCTGTCAACATTTTACAGTTTTTCTAATTTTTTTTTGCTTTTCAAAGTCAAGTTGAAGAGCAGGCAAATCTATATAATCATAGTGTGTGTGTGTGCGAGCGAGCGATATATTTTTGCGAATTCTCCCGCTCTCTCTCAAGTTTCTAATCGCAAACGCTTGACGATGTCTTTTTTTATATTTTTTTCTCTCTGCTTACGCAATTTCGCATGTTTGGCAAACACAAAAAAATTATATATACATATATAGCTCTATATATATATTGTGTGTGTATTCATAAATAATCTTAGAGATAGAGACGAACCTATTAGTTTTTTCTGTTTTTTTGCTTGTTGCTTTTATCAGTCACACTTGTTAGCTATTATTTAATTGTATTTATTTATTTTATATATACATTTATGGGCCTAAAATATTTATATTATATATAATTTTTACATATTTAAATATATATCGTTATCTTTAGGGCAAAACTACAAAAATAAAAAAGGTTAGAAAGTCACGTACTTCTAGGCAAGAAAGTAGAACACAAAAAAAAACTAAAGAAATATTTATTATAAGCTAAAAAAAAACGTTTTAGATAAAAACGACTTAGCAACAATTATGAAATTGCATTAAAATGGGTAATAAACCAAAGCTAAACTTATAATTTGCTAACTAAAAAATGTGAAATATTAAGTTAAGTTGAAAATTAAAAATAAATTAAAACGTAAGGTTATTTTTCGTAACAAATAAAATATATAAAAATATTTATCAATTGTTTTTTAAAATAATAATTAACAAAATATATTAAAATGTTAGGGATATTAACAAATTAAATAAATAAAAACCTTTAAAAATTTCTTTCTATGCTGTAAAAATAGAAATAAATTAAAAACTTACCAATTATATGAATATCTTTGTAAAAATATAAAAGTAAAATATATAAAATATTTATATTATTATTTTATTTAAGAATGTGAACAGTTACGACTTCTTATGAAATCCTATTCAATGCTCAATTAGCTTTCACAGAAACAAATCTAAGTTTATAAATATATAAATAAATACTTACGCACTATTTGTACTTTTAAAAATATCTTTAAAAGTTAAATTGAGTAGAAAATTATAAAAAGGTACTCAATTAATGAATTCACTTCTAAATATTTAAATACTATTTTATGCTTAAGAAGTATTCTTGAAAGTTAAGTTATATACATTTAAATACTTTATTAGATTGTTATTTTTTTCTAAAAATTACACACGTGTATTTTTTTTATAAATTTGTAATGTGGCATTTTACTCTCTTGACATTTAATGAGCATATTTTTTCAATGGAAATATATGGAAAATATATGCTGCTATTAACCATTCTCTGGCAGCTGTCAATTGCCAAACAGTTTCAGCTGCATTTCAGGGACCTTTTGACCCCCACAAAACACCTTAAAAAAATATGAAAAAATATATATACATATATATATATATATATATAAAAAACGGGAAAAATATATGGCCAAGCGATAAATTCATTAATCAATGACAAACTCTTCCAGCGATGAGGATTTGTCTTCCGCAAAAAAAAGTGTAGGCAAAAAATGTGTGCAAAAAAATTCCTGAAACATATGTTATCTGTATCTGTTAGATTTCGTATGTGGGTCACACACAAAGGCAGAAAATGCGAAAAAAAAACGCGCAAAAATAATAAAAAACAAAACAAAAATTCGCACGCACTCATAAACGAAATCAGCTTTTGGAGCCGGCTGCGTAGATTGCGTATACGCAATGTGTGTCAAGGACAGAAATGTGCGAATTTTTTTATTAGTCCAACGTCTGTCTCCGGGTCCCTCCCCGTCTCTCCCTCCCACTCTTCCTCTCTTCCTCTCTCTCTCTCTCTGTGGGTCTGAGAAATGTTTAATTTTCCGTGGCGCACCGCAGCAGCTAAAATTAAACCAAGAGAAGCACCTACTGAACTAATTTGCTCAGTGTATGCGTAAATAGCATTGAATTTCAAATTCTTTTGTGTGTGTGTGTGTTTTGCCTAATTCTTTTTAACGTTTTAAACGTTTTGTAGTGTTTTTTTTTTCTTCTTTTTTTTGCACTATATATGTGTTTCTTTTTTTTTCGCAACTATTCGCAATTCACGCCCACGGTCAAGCCAAAGGTCAGCGTTTTCAGACCTCTAAGCCCACGAAACAAATGAGCAATGAATGCAAACACACAATTGTACGTACAAATTCATGGTTTGTGTGTGTTTTTTTTTTGCTCCCCTTCCCCCTCCCTCTCACTTTTTGTTTAAAAAAATTTTATTTTCTCTCTAGTTTTTCCTTTTTTTTTTTGTCATTTAATTTCGCCATGAAAAACGCTTGACAAGAAGCTGGAAGCGTGTAGATAATGTAGGCGGGAAATGGTGGCAGCTTAGATGCTCTCTCTCAAAATGAGTCATTGCAGATGAGGAGTAAAGATTTAATAAAAAATCGTTAAAAAAAGACAATAATTGTTCTATCAATTATAAAATTTAAAATCAAAAGATAACAATTAAAAAAAATATTCAATTTATTTTCCTTTGAAAATGTTCGCATTGCTTATTATTTATTTTATAACTTTAAACCGGCCTATAATAAAATATAAAAAATATTTAGGTAGATTTCCAAACATAGCTAAAATATTACAAAAATAATTGTGTTATTTTTTTTCTGAAAATATGTAAGGTATTAGTTAATCAATTTTAATATTATATATTTCGGATCAACTTGAGGAAACTGGAGGAGAAAAAATATAAAAATTAAATTGTTTGGTTTTTAAAAGGAAAAAAAAAAATATTTAAAATATATAAATATATGTTTTAATCATTTCAAGTAAAGAAGTATATAAAATAAATATATATTTTTATATTATATATAAAAAAAGTAAAATTAAATTTAAGTTTTTAATTTTTTAATTATTATTCAATTATCAGATATTTTGTAACAACATAAATACTTATACAAACAACATAAATTCTTATAACAATTTAAATAATTAATAATGAATAATTAATTAATAATTAATACAAAAAATAACCCCAAAGTACTGACAAACTGCTTAGAAAAACCATTTAAGCCCTTCTCTAAATGTAGAGTATTATTTCGCACAAAAAACTGCTCTATACATGTGAACTTGTGTCTTCTGCGGGTGTGTGTGTGTGTGTGCGTTCCCTCCCCGCTCTTCTAAGCACACCCTCCCCCCGCTTTGGTCCATCTTCGCGCCCATGTCTATGTGTGTCAAATTTCCAATTGGGTCGCACGCACAAACTACTTTGTTGTTGTTTGCGAATTTTTTGCGTTTGCTGTGTGAGCTTTTTTTGCTTTTATTTTTGCTTTTCTTTTTTTTTTTTTGCGAGCGCGTTGATCGCGGAAACGAAACAAAAACCTTGCCTGTGTGCGTGTGTGTGTGTGTATTTATTATTCTTAGTATGTGTGTGTTTTTTGTGTGTGTTTGAACGCATTGCGTAATCGGCGTTGTACTTTTGCTCTTGCTGTATTTGTTGCTATTTTCTTTATTTTATTTTTTTTTTTTGTGTGTGTGGACAGCAGCTTGACAACAAAACAAAGCAGCGCCCAAAAAAAAAAAAGAGGAATAAAAAAATCGGTTAGGTTAACTTGGTGGCTTTTGCCTAGTTAGCGCCTTCAAAAAAAAATTCAGGCACACATTCATATGTAGATTTGGCGGTACAAAAGCAGTTAGAAGTCAAAAGTCAAGCAAAAAAAAAAAAAAAAATGAAAAAAAATAAGGAAAAAACTCGAAACACATGTAGAAAACCAGAAAAAAAACGAGCTGGAGAAATTGGGAAACCCAAAATTTGTAGGGCTTAACTATATAGTTATAGTGGAAGTCATAGGTATTTTGTATAGTTTTATGAGGAAGTTTTGAGCTTTACATATTGATACTGTATTTTTCCAGTTATTCAAGCCTTTTATTTTATTTTAATTGTTTTGTTAAATAATTAAAATAATTATAAATTTATGTATAGCTTAAAATTGTAAATATACAGATAAGATAGTTTATATATGAATTTATAATTAATTTATGAAGTAATTTATAATTACTTTCTTTCTTCTTCTTTGATTCTAGTTTTTAGATATGTAAATTTATATTTCAATAATTTAAGTGAATTATAAATAATTTCTTTACCTTTATTTCAAGTTTTTGAGATATAATTTAATATTTTAATTTACCAATCTGTTTTAAATTATTTTCTTGATCTTTTTAATATAATTCTTCAAATGCAATATACATAGTTTCTTAATTTATTTAGCAAACTTCATGAAACAAAAAGAAAATTCTTTTAAAATACCTACTAAAACCTACTTAATACAAACAATTTATTTCATTTTATAATAATATTATTATTATTTTTTTTTAATTTTAAAATTAATAAAATAAATCTCACAAAACTGGCCAAAATCAGTTGAAGAATCATATATGCCAGCGTGCCATAGAGGCCAACTTCTGCCTCTTGCCATGTGGAGCGGCTTCCCACCGTCACAAACTTCTGCCATAAATTTTTATTGTCAAAAAAGAAGAGCGAAAAAAAAAAAACAATAAAAAGAAATTAGATGATTCAAATAAAACCAAGTAAAGCTGATTTTGGTTAAAAAATTTGAAGTAAACTTTTGGCCAAAAGTTTTAGTTAAATTAATGAAATAAATATATAGTAAAGGGGAATACAAGAATTAAAAGGGCAGCGAAAGGATACCAATACTTAAGGGAAAGCTTGAAATAATACAAAATATTATACTTATGTTATTTTTTTAACCTTATTTAATTTTAAACAGAATTTAAGCTAAAAAGAAACAGTGAAAGGAATTAACCTGAACTTCAGGGAAAGCCAAAAAATAATAAAAAATTATGCTTATAATATACTAATAATAATACTAAAAAAATATGCATCTTAATAAATTAATGTCCATGAAATACACAAAGCCAAAATAAAGGAAATATAAATTAATGTATAATTAATACCATTAAATGCTTCCCAAAAAATTCATTAAATATTTTTAAACAATTTTTTCCCTATGTCATTTGATTCTCTTGACCAAATCTTCTAGCCGCGTTGAATTCTTCTTCAGGAAGACAGGTAGAAATATACAAAATCTCTTTATATATACCGTAAAAAACTAAAGATTCGTCACATAGGCAGTAAAAAACAAATAGAAAAAAGACAAAAAAAAGAAAAAATAAATAAAAATAAAACAAAAATATAATGAAATGCCTCTGACTTTTGTACAGTTGTTTCAAGCTTGTTTCTTTTCTAATTCCCGTGTTCTTCCCTCTTTCCCTGCCTCTTTCTCTATGCGGAATTGAAATGTTTTTTATTTTTTTTTTTTTTTTTTTTTTGTGTGCCTCTTTTTGCGTTTGCGAAATTAGCAGCCGCCGTTTTGCGAATTTCTGCGTCTTTTCTTTTATTTCCATTTGCTCTGCCTTTTTATTTATTTAATTTTTGTTTCTTTCTTTTCTTTTTTCTATGTTTTGTTCTTTCTTTTATTATTTTTGTTTTTGGGTAACGCACAAAAGCGCGTTGAAAAAAATGAGTAGAAAACGAAGAAGAGTTGTCCCCGAATTTAGGTCAAATGCTCAACTGCCTGCGTGCTGCCGATTTTTTGCGAATTTTTTTTTTCTGTCCGCCTTTGCTGATTTTATTTATCTTTTTTTTTGTTTTTTTTTTCTTTTTTTTTGTTTTTTTTTTTTTTTTTTTTTT